>NQII01012333.1:3132-17717 GCA_002778355.1 Clitarchus hookeri
ATAAATACACATAGGGTAGTCCACCTAACGCGGACGCCCCCCAAATTTTCCGAATCAGTTGCAGATCACGAAATGCGGTTTTCGCTAAATAATAGTACATACGTACGGGGGCGAGTAATTTACTGCTTAGTGACAATTTGCAACACGTGTACGGGCAGGAAATTGAAACACGCGTGATTTTTTTTAACTGGAAACATACATTTATTTCAGCGACATCTGAAAGTACGTGCAAAGAAGAATTCTGTGAGACAGCATTTGCAATGGAAAGTATCGCAGAAACGCCAAGCATTAATGTGCAAAATGCTTAAGTTAGGTGGGCTGGTAGCATGCGGCAGTGCACCTGTACTCACAGGTATGCGTAAACAATACGGGCAGTGACTCATACTGGAGGGACCGCTTCCTGTAACGGTACTACGCTTACCCCAATGAAGCAAGGGGCACGGAAGGCGATAATTCCACCAATGCTAGCACCATAGCGGAGGAAAGACGGATAATGTGAGTGCAACTCTGATAAAATTAAGTATATTTCATTCAGATACCAACGTAATAGAGGAGATTTGTTTCTTAGTCATTAACGAGTGCGTACAGATGCACAACACACCTAGGACAACCCAACCTACGAAGAAATGTAATCACATCCGCATACATAGTACCCAAAAGCACAGTTATGGTTGAAGTGTTTCTGATTAGGTCTGTTCACAGCACGTGATCGATGTGTTTACCATAGATAACAACACACATCTGCAAACTCAAATGTAGCGAGTGACGAGCGGCTTGAAGTGTTTCTGGCGTAACGCCGCTGCAATGAGTCGCCAAATACTATAATTACNATGTAGCGAGTGACGAGCGGCTTGAAGTGTTTCTGGCGTAACGCCGCTGCAATGAGTCGCCAAATACTATAATTACTCCACAATTTATCCCCAAACACATTGTTTAATCACCTGAGGACGAAAGCAGATCGCAGCTTCCGAAACCTCGTGACTTTTGACTATTTTTATCGTATTACTGCATATTTGGCCGTCTGAGCTTTTTTTTTTTTTTTTTTTTTAATTTTGCGCTTTCCTTGGTGTTTTGTGCTGTTTTGGCTGATGTCTAGCCACATTTATGCTGTCTGTGTTGTATTCTGTTTCGTTCATTGTCAGACTGGATCATTATAATTTTTTGATGATTTTNCCACATTTATGCTGTCTGTGTTGTATTCTGTTTCGTTCATTGTCAGACTGGATCATTATAATTTTTTGATGATTTAATGTGTCTATTTGTCTTGACTTACTGCAGTGTGTGTTTCGCTTGTGGTTTTGCTGTCCTCGTACTGTCATAGTTGTGCTGCCCTAGTTGTTTCTGTGTCGCTCGTTGTCTAACTGGATCGTTGTCTCTTGTTAAATGTACAGAATTTTCTAAAATTAAACGCCCAAACTGCGGGAGGTGATTCCTTATGAAAAATAAAGTCGACCCTCGGCTGCCCCTAGGCAGACCCGCTCGTTGCCCCGTCGCTCCCCCTGGGGGATGATTGACAGCGATGACCTGCCTCGTGTCACAGCCTATTCTACTCCACTCTGCTGGAGAAGCCGATGGATTTAGAGGATGCGCAAAAATATTCTGGGAACTAGGGCCCTCGGTGCAACGTTGCATTTAGAGAAATTTCTGGGCGATGGCCAACGATCCTATAATAACAAGCCACAGCTGGACTGTGAACAGTCTTGGCAGAAGCCTTCTGGCTGAGTGCAGTGACCGGACAAAGTCGAATGCAGCGAGAGACATCGGTGAAGGGGACGGACGACGACGGGAGACTGCGAGGCGACGGCGGACGAGGTGTTTGTGGTGTAAATGGACGAGAGGGCGTGATATCCGACGAGTGATGGCTACTGTGCATGAGAGCGCTTGGAGGGCTCTATAACATGTGAATGGACTTTATTGTAAATAATGGAACTGTCAAATATGGACATATAATTTGTAAAATAATTGAATAGGTCTTGCTTGATACACTGTCTATTGAGACTGATTTTAATTATTTTGTTACGTTAATTTCTTTGAGATAATTTTAAATTTCATTGACTTAAGTAATTGATTGTAGACGGCAAGAGATATCAATTTATTATGCGATGATGAGTCGAGAGAATTTTGTTTGTAGTTATTGTAAATAAAATTAGGAAATTATAATTAACTCTGTTATTTAATTAAGACCTCCATCCCTTAACGGACTTGGTTTAGNGTAAATAAAATTAGGAAATTATAATTAACTCTGTTATTTAATTAAGACCTCCATCCCTTAACGGACTTGGTTTAGCCCACTGAGTTTGAGATAAAATAGTGACATTATTATCACATTTTTATTGCATTTGTGTTTCTCATCCATACATTGTGTTTGTTTTTTATTAGTTTATTTTTTTCGTAGTCATTGTAGGCGAATTCAAAGGAAGTAATCATTAATAACTTGATTTTTAATATGGAAACATAAAACATGGTTAATCGACATTTCATTTATCACATTGAACCATACATAATATATTATAATTGATCATTAAACTTTTAACAATAAAGAAAACTTCCTTGCTGGTTAAATAAATTGTTATCTTCGATGATTTTTTTCCCTTCAAAAATATACTGTCTTTATGAGACTGTGATCAATTGTTGCACCGTATTGAGNTGAGACTGTGATCAATTGTTGCACCGTATTGAGTTTTTTATTTGGCGTTAAATGTTTTGAACTTTATAAGGTGTTATAGTTAATATTGTAATTATTCGTGGGTAGTGGATTTTCATATTCGCTGATACGTAGTTATGAAATATTTAGTCGGTAAAATAATGTGATGGATAGCGGGTTGTGTAGATAGTGGAAGCCAAATATAGAAAAGACACAGTTACAAGTTTTATTTTTCAGCAATACTATTCTGTAGTTGTTCAGTATCTGTGTTTTTTAAGTCANGAAAAGACACAGTTACAAGTTTTATTTTTCAGCAATACTATTCTGTAGTTGTTCAGTATCTGTGTTTTTTAAGTCAGTAACGTCTGTACTTGTGGCCTTAAACTACTTCCCATCCCTGCAAACATGAGTATCCTTCGTCTGAGGTCTTGTCGACAATCGTGATGACACGGCGACGTAGCTAATTGCAACCAGCTGCCTTACCGGGGCGTCAGTACTGGAGACAAGCTGTTTCTGGCCAACTATTAAGGCACACGCCGTATTAGCTCCGCTACAAGTCTCATCGTACGTTGCTTGCACGAGTACCTGACACCACCTTGTGGGCCAGCTGTACAGCATAAAGCCTACTACACACGGGACTCTTTCGTGAGCAGAAAGGTGTACATCTTCTTGTTCACCTCGACTTGTAGCGAACTTGCGTAGTGTCAACATTCACCTAGTATGCTAGTGACTAGCATACAAATACTTATATACTTGCTAGTACCGAATAGGGACGATACTTTTTTTTGCTAAATTTCTTGTACAAGTTAAGTGAGTGCGCGAATGTGCATTTGAGCAATGCAAATTTCGAAGTATACGAAAGAACTAGTTGAAGTGTTATTAATTATTAATAATAACTATCACTTTTGTACAACAGGAATCCACCGTACCATTAACCACTATTTCAACTTTTATTTATTTTTATAGCTAACATGATTAATTCTGCACAAATTGCACCAACAACCCAAAATACAGCATGTAGATTTTCATTTGACATTTTAAAGGTGAACACCTTCTTGTTCACCAACTTGTGCAATGTGTAAGATCACACACTTTCTTGATTACTACACAGTATTCAAGTTAGTGGTCACTTTCATGTTCACTCTTTATGTTCATCTACGTGTTCAAGCAAGAGTCCTCATAATGCGCTAACATGATAAATTTCCATTTAATACAAATCAGAAAAAAATGTTCTGGCACCAGATCTGACAAACTTTATTTATTCCAGTAAAATATTTACTAGTAAAAGTCTGCACAAAGATATTGGGCAAGTTATGTCGCATCTGTTAACCGCTGCCAAATGACTCTAGCTGTAGCATAACGCGATGAAGGATGCCTGTACATCTGCAACAGAGTCAAATGCATTATAGGAAAATGGAGATGAGAACGTGGTTACAAATTAAGCTGCTAAGCTCCGCCAATCACAGGTTTCTGAGGATTAGTAACTAAAAAGAGTAAATGCAGATGAACCAGGCTTATAAACAAGATAAAAGCTAAATTTAAAGAAGACATCCTATCATGATTTATCTCTACAGGCCAGAACAATAAAATGCACAGGGAATGGCAAGTAATGATTCACCTTAGGAATGTTCGAGTGTTAAAAATAATTTCCTATTTTTTGGCACATTCTATACTTTCGCGATGTAACAAACAGCAGCTAAATAAAAGTTAAAAAAAATAGGATTTTCATTTTCGAAGATAAATTAACAGAATTATAGTAAATTTTTTAAAGTAATTTCTAGTATCAAATTTAAGTATGTAGGTAATATATTTGAGTTTATTTCAAAACAAACTTTTAGAAATTCTTGGAAATAGTGAATTCATCTGTAGATTAAAATTTCAAACGGCAATAAGTTAAACTCTAATTCCAAGTGAGACAAGTTTTGGATTTATATGACTGTGCTTTGTGACACTTAAGCATAAATATAACTGTCGGTTAAATTTTTTAATGTTTTTAGTACATAATTTTAAACATAAAATAATTTCGATATAAAAGAGCCACGTTATGCTTCTATTGAGTTTGTGTTTTCATTTAACTGCTCTACGAGTCAAAAACGCAAAATATTTTCCAAACACAGAAAAAAACTCGTCACTTCAACACTCGTAATACCGTAATTGGGAATTTAGATTGCATTAAATTAATTAATGTAATCATCACCAATATTTCACGATTTGTGTGTAGATACCCTAACATAAATGACGCCTGCAGAAGTAATTTTCTCAATCATCTATAAAATAAATAATTCATAGTTATCTTCTGATTTGATGATTAAATTGGAACGATATTATCACTTTCAACCATAATAAGCATTCAAGATATTAAAAAAAACTTTCTATACAGTGCTTGTTTCAAAAGGTACAAAATGGTGTTTGACACGTAATAGGTAAGTTTGTGATACAACTTAATTGTGCAAGAAGGTTGCTGACACGGGGAAAAAATGATGAAAATTCCGAAAACTAGCGATCCTATTATGCTGTGGAACAAATTTTTTGCTTGGACGTTTTTTTTTCCGGATGTCCTTAGTCACAATAAAACCCTACAACGGCAGTCAAAAATAACTACACTTACATTCTGAAACATGTAAAAGCTGCTAAATTGTTCCTTGTTCTACCCACACAGATTTTCAATATTCGATTTAGTTAGCTTACTTTTCTATACATACAAATTTCTTGAGCCAGACAGATAAGCCTCGGTGAATGAANTTTCTATACATACAAATTTCTTGAGCCAGACAGATAAGCCTCGGTGAATGAATGCGCCACTTGTACACTGCCGAGTACTAAGAGGCTGTTAACGGTTAATTGAGCACTTTAAAAATCAACCTTTGAGTAATGTCACTGCCCCCTACTTGCATGTATTTTAACGGGCACACTGACTGACGTGCGCCCAGCAAAGTTGGTCTCGACAGAGAGAAAGTATTTCCATGTTTTGAAGTTGGATTAGAAGTGTCTGGTAAACATTTGTGGAAATTTGTAATCATTACAATAATCCAACGGTTTTATTAATGTAATGTAATGTTAATGTTATACATATATATGGCGGAAAAATACACGNTAGAGAGAGAGAGAGAGATGGAACCTCAAACGGTAATTTTTGAAAGTGGTGACACCTATGCACTGTGTTTGTGAGTCACATAACAATGTTACATCAAAAATTAGCAGAAAGATATAAATTGACTCAAAGAAAAAAAAATTAGCAGGGTCTTAAGTGCTCACTTTACCGTGAACAGCCTATAACTCTCTTCCACAGGCTTCTTCATAGTATAGGCTGTTTACGGTAAAGTAAGCACTTTTGAGGCCCTAGTTACCTATCAGCTATTTTTTATCCTTCCACCANAGTATAGGCTGTTTACGGTAAAGTAAGCACTTTTGAGGCCCTAGTTACCTATCAGCTATTTTTTATCCTTCCACCACTTTTCAAAACAAATATTCCCATGCAAGTAATAAACACAGTATATAATTCACCGGACTCAAAAGTTAACATCTACGGCTACGATAAAATAAAATTATTGGCTATTATTCCAAATGAAAGGGCTTTCAAAAGTGCTCACTTTACTGTGAATAGCCTATGGGCAATAATGCAATGCAAGTTTCACAACGCACTACACGGTAGAAAGGTAGCGGAATGATGGAACAAGGGGGAAAAAATNCAATAATGCAATGCAAGTTTCACAACGCACTACACGGTAGAAAGGTAGCGGAATGATGGAACAAGGGGGAAAAAATCGGGACACAGGAGAAACCCCAGGCTCGGGATATCGCGCCACGTGTTACTTCCCTTTCGAAAACTCGTCGAACCTGCTCGTAGCAGGAGAGACGAAGGACCTGCGACGGAACACGAAACCCACGGCTCATACTTCTGGGGTTCAGCTCGACCTTCCGACGACCCTACTTGCACTATCAAGGAGAGGAAACGGCAAACTTGCAGTTCCGCAAGTCCGTCACGTTTAAGAATAGTTAGTTACCCATACTTTCCCTTACTTCATCGACGAAACGGTTAGTCCTACTAGCCGATCCCCTCCTCACGTCTAACGGCTTCCCATTTGGCTAGGCTGGGACGAACTACAGTATGCCACGTTTTTATTCATAAACAGCCTCGGCCATTATAAAATCGCTAATTTTTCCATTAGGTTATACAAAAAATTGTACTCAAAGTTTTATATGTTATAGATAAGAGCAAAACATTTCCTTTAAAACGCAGTGTTTGAGAAGATACAGAAAATCTATTTGAAACCCCAAACGAAGGTGTTTATACTTTGCTATCCATACAGCACAGTACACATTTAATTGTTTGATGACCTTGAGTCTAGTGTAAATAGCCGTAGAACGTGCGTGCGCACAGTTCGTTGTTCCTGTTTCGCATACAACATTCAGTAGTCTCAGGAAAATGAGTAGGGCCGAGGGCAAGAAACTTTGGTTCCGCGCTGAAAGAAATAATTGTAAATATAGCACTTGGTGGATTCTGATTTTGAAAGAAAAAGAATAGGACAAATAAAATTGTGAATAAGAGTCTCGCAACAATTCAGTGCGTTGTTAAAAAATAAAAAAAACCAAGGATCAGTTAGGAACATACTAATACAGCCTAAACAGAAACGCCAGAAACCTCACAAGAAGAACGAATAATTTTGCGGCGAGCAAATTCCAGTCCCCGTATAAGGGCTCCTAAACTACGCGCCGAATTGGGAAATTGCTACCGGTAATAAAACGTGTTCCGAAACAGTTCGCCGGGTGTTATGTATGGTAGCAAGGAAGACACCATACATCAGTACGAAATACCCGTGCTACAAGACTGTTCTTTGCTAAAGAGCACCTAAATAAGAACCAGGAGTTTTGGACAATGTCATTTGGCCAGACGAGACTTAATTAANGACAATGTCATTTGGCCAGACGAGACTTAATTAATCTTTTTGGTTCGGATGGTGTCTACAGGGGCCTGGACAAAAGCTTATTAAGCCAATAATGTTACCAATATATTTTCCATGGTTAAATATGTGGGTTGTTTAGTTATGGTTTGGGGGTGTGTGTCTATGAAAGGGGTCGGGAATATTCAATTTATTAATGGTGCAATGGGCAAGTCTGTATAATCACATTCTAAAGAAGAATGTCAAGCGAAGAGCAGAAAAATTAGGAATGACGCCTTCATACATTTTTCAACATGAAAACGACCCGAAGCATACAGCTGGTCTGAATAAAAAATGATTGATGTTGATTTGGAACATTCCAAAACAATTGGAAACTTATCCTCGGTCTCCCAACCTCATCCCCTCTGAACATCTATGGGCATTTCTGAAGATTGGAGTACACAACAACATTATTTCTTCTAAACAGAAGCTAAAAATAGTAGTGGTTGAAGAATGGTACAGCATCAGTCGTGAAATGTGTGAACGACTAGCCAACTCCGTTCATAGCAGATGCCAAGCTGTTAGTAAGCCAAAATTAACTCCAAATGATACTAAAACTTATGTTTTGTGGGTTACTTTAATTAATTTTGTCAAATGTATTGACGCATTCTGCGTCTCTATATTTTATTCGTCAGAACACACGCTCTGGCGAAGCTCGCAGGCGGACAACCGCAATAAGGATTAAGGGTTTTGCGGACGTGATGGGAGAATGGCACCAGGACGGCCCGGCGGAACGACCACATGCGGAGGAAGGTGGATGCAGCTGCATCTCGCAGCTGCCAAGGGACGCTGAGCCCACACCAGCGGCTGAGTCTGTCCCGGGCTAGTTTCAGCAATAAACATTGAGAGCTTTTAGCGGGCGTGCTGGGAGAATAATGACACGGTATCCGGAGGCATAAAAACAACACGTGCGCTGAACCAAAGGGGCCACCCAAGAGTTCCCGCACGTGCAGAACGGAACAATAAACTTCCAGGCCAGAATCAAGGGGCGACGCCAGGCCGACTGCGGACCACAGGAGCAGCGGCCACGTGTTTTACGACTCAGGGGGGATGCAACAAGCACCCCGGCCACGTGCAGGGACGGTGCAAGTTGAATATGGCGATCGAGCCTACAAAACCACGAGGAGGAGAGAGTAACGGATCAGTGAGTCTAGGATCGAGCAGTCAGGCTGTCAGTCGGAGGACCTGAATTGAGGCGTCCGGATCGAGAATGCATCACGACGTCAACCTCAGTCGGAGGCCGTCAAACGGGACGTGCGACGGGAAGAGTCCGAGAAAACGCGGCAGTCGGCCGACGGGAATCGAGGAGGGCGGAGCGAATCCGGGAGAAGACAACGGCAGCCGGCCGTCGTCAGTCGGAGAGTGCTGAGTGGACCCGAGAGGAGGAGCTTCGAGACCAGGCGTCGAGACGCCCACCAAGTGCCGGAGCAGTCCCAAGTCGCCAGCCGAGAGAAGACAGCGCCTCAAGCCAGATAAGTAGAGTCATCCAGCAAGTGTGAAGAATCTTGCCCCCCCCTCTCTCCACGACGCGAATCGCCGCGCCAAACAATACGGAGCCGACGTATAAAAGGGAAGGGGAGTGTTGTCTCGTGTGTACATGTATGAGTGGCCCTGTTAAGCGTTAATAAAACTGATTTATTGGTAACCTAAAAACGAGGTGAATTTATTAGTAAATTGGACCTAGAGACAATAGTGTCGACGTATTCTTACGCCCTAACACGGAGGGCCAGCATCAATCGCTAGCGCCTCGCGCCGAGAGCAGATTCAATACCTACTTATAAACCACAGCATTGGGCAGGTATCAGTATTAATAAACGGGAAATAGTAAAATTAAATTTCCTTAGTTTTAATTTGTATTTGTGTTACATTTTCGTACAAACTATGTAATTATTTATCCTACTAATATTATAAATGCGAAAGTCTGTGTGTGTGTGTGCATGTTACCACTCAGCTCCATAACGGCAGAACGGATTTTGATGAAATTTGGTATGTAGGCACTTTAGGTCCTGCAATAGGATATAATATACTTTTTATCCCAGAAAATGTACGATTCCTGTGGAATAATAACAAAACGTAATTCTGCAATGGCTGGGAACGTGACCGAAATATTTGTTTCCTCTGGTGTCAGTTTATCAGGCCGGCCAAGGACATCTGAAATGGCTTAACGACTGCTATCAATTGATAACAACCGGGACCGAATATTTAACGTGCCCTCCGAAGCCCGGAAGCGCTCAGATGTTATGCCACTAAACGTTCACCCATCCAAATGTGTGCCTCTGGGACCGTTGCTTAACTTAGGTGATCTATTAAGATCCCTCAGCCAAGCGCAAAAAGTAGTACCTAAGTACACTTATTTCTAAAGCTACAACTTGATGATAATCACGTTTTGATTTTCATACATCGACTCTGGGAAGCGAAAATGTGGTAACTGATACACTCCAAAAACAATACCCTATTTCTTGACTATCGGGTAATAAATATGTCCTTCCTTTTGGGTTGCCGTTATCATTTAAAAACCTAGGCGAACATAGTATAATTTTATAATTCTGTTTTCCCATAAATGAATTGCCTTTTCCCAATTTATTTATTAGTGTATCACTGTGAAACTCAATTGTACCCGGGCGAAGCCGGGCCGGTTCGATAGTAATAAATAAAATAAATGACCCAGGATATCTTTTTGTTAACCCAAGGCACAGAACAGTTAATTTAACTACGAGAAACAAATATATTTTCATAAAATTGAATTGTACGAATAAGTAAGTAACATACTGTATTTATTCTGAAGCATTATGCGCTGGCCAGAAACAGTAAAAGACCACTGCTGTCCAGAGCTAACCGAGCACTACTGAAATCAACCTTTGAAAAATGTTACTGTCACTACCTACGTGTATTTTAATGACGTAACGAAGTTTTTCCATGTGTTAAAAGTGAATTAAAATAAAAGTGTTAGGTAAGCGACTGTGAAAACTGAGGTGTCTTCTGCTTAAGGTTTTTTTTTAATGCATTAAGAGTAAGAATGAGCAAATTTGTAGCGTATTTACTTTTCTAAAGCCTGTTACATACGGTTCACTTTCTCGTACAAGAAGAAGTACACCTTTCTTGTTCAAGTCAACTTGCATGCAAGGGCTTGCGTGCTAGCTAGAGTCATTTAGAGACTGTTTTATTTTTCGTTCACCTTCTTACGCAAGTAGTTTGTTTACACTTGCGTTTTATATGTCTATGTAGTCCCTGTGCATTTATTTATGCTGATATTGTTAACTTGAGAGCAGAAACCCGATTTTAATTCTGTATTAGTGATTTGTTAGGTTCGTAGAAACTTTGTGTGTTGTGGTGGAAATGAGTGAGTGACTGGCGTGCTGCAACATTCAAGTACCACTACTGTGTGTACAGTATGCACACGGGACTTGAATACAAGAGGGTGTTTCACCGTCTTGTTCACAAAAGATGCCCGTCTGTATAAGGCTTTATACTTTCGCAATTTCACTTGACCTGCGCATAGAGAGATCAGGCCCACTGCAATGTGCATAGTGTCAAAAAAATACGCAATGTGCATGCAAGTAGATCTCAAGCAGGGCTTCCTAGGAGTGGCCAGTTAACCTTGAACAGCTTATCTTATGGCACACGCAGAGTAGCTGCACTGCACTATACTACGCACGTCCGTGCATTACAAAGTGGCAGCTTGTATCACTCCACCTGCCCGGGCACTTGGAAGATACTAGTTTTATTGCTTGCACCAATAAATGCGTCGTGGGCAATCAGCTGCCTGAATCACGTGCTATTTGCTTTAACATCATAAAACAAACATTTATTTTATCTGCGTAGTCCATTTGTAATGTCGGGAATTCTTTACACTTACCACTAAAATTAATATATTAAATCATCAATTTCCCCTTTGCTTTTAGGGTTATTTTTACGCATGGTGACACTTATGCACAAGCCACAGAGTCCGCCATTTTGTGCAACTATGGCGCAGATTTACCACGAAAAAAAGCCAACTAAAATAATATGTNTCAAAATGGCGGCCATTAAAATATTTAAGGTGATGTGTCATATCTCGGAAACCATCGAACAGATTTAAACCAAATTTGGTATGCTGGCAGAGCAAGGTGTAAGCATTGAACTGAGTGGTGAAAATTGTTGTTGGTCTACCATTTTGTAAGATAGTTCTACATCCTACTTATATTATAAATGCAAAAGTCTTTGCGTATGTTTGTTACCACTCAGCTCCATAACGGCTGAACAGATTTTGATGAAATTTGGTATGTAGGTATTTTAGGTCCTGGAATAGGACATATGATACTTTTTTATCCCGAAAAATTGTACGGTTCCTGTGGAATAATAACAAAACGTAATTCTGCAATGGCTGGGAACGTGACCGAAATATTTTTTTCCTCTGGTGTCAGTTTATCAGGCCGCCCAAGGACATCTGAAATGGCTTAACGACTGCTATCAATTGATAACAACCGGGACCGAATATTTAACGTGCCCTCCGAAGCCCGGAAGCGCTCAGATGTCATGCCACTAAACGTTCACCCATCCAAATGTGTGCCTCTGGGACAGTTGCTTAACTTAGGTGATCTATTAAGATCCCTCAGCCAAGCGCAAAAAGTAGTACCTAAGTACACTTATTTCTAAAGCTACAACTTGATGATAATCACGTTTTGATTTTCATACATCGACTCTGGGAAGCGGAAATGTGGTAACTGATACACTCCAAAAACAATACCCTATTTCTTGACTATCGGGTAATAAATATGTCCTTCCTTTTGGGTTGCCGTTATCATTTAAAAACCTAGGCCAACATAGTATAATTTTATAATTCTGTTTTCCCATAAATGAATTGTATTTTCCCAATTTATTTATTAGTGTATCACTGTGAAACTAAATTGTACCCGGGCGAAGCCGGCCCGGTTCGATAGTAATAAATAAAATAAATGACCCAGGATATCTTTTTGTTAACCCAAGGCACAGAACAGTTAATTTAACTACGAGAAACAAATATATTTTCATAAAATTGAATTGTACGAATAAGTAAGTAACATACTGTATTTATTCTGAAGCATTATGCGCTGGCCAGAAACAGTACAAGACCACTGCTGTCCAGAGCTAACTGAGCACTACTGAAATCAACCTTTGAAAAATGTTACTGTCACTACCTGCGTGTATTTTAACGACGTAACGAAGTTTTTCCATGTGTTAAAAGTGAATTAAAATAACAGTGTTAGGTAAACGATTGTGAAAAGTGAGGTGTCTTCTGCTTATGGTTTTTTTTTTAATGCATTAAGAGTAAGAATGAGCAAATTTGTAGCGTATTTACTTTTCTAAAGCCTGTTACATACGGTTCACTTTCTCGTACAAGAAGAAGTACACCTTTCTTGTTCAAGTCAACTTGCATGCAAGTGGCTTGCGTGCTAGCTAGAGTCATTTAGAGACTGTTTTATTTTTCGTTCACCTTCTTACGCAAGTAGTTTGTTTACACTTGCGTTTTATATGTCTATGTAGTTTCTGTGCATTTATTTATGCTGATATTGTTAACTTGAGAGCAGAAAACCCGATTTTAATTCTGTATTAGTGATGTGTTAGGTTCGTAGAAACTTTGCGTGTTGTGGTGGAAATGAGTGAGTGACTGGCGTGCTGCAACATTCAAGTACCACTACTGTGTGTACAGTATGCACACGGGACTTGAATACAAGAGGGTGTTTCACCGTCTTGTTCACAAAAGATGCCCGTCTGTATAAGGCTTTATACTTTCGCAATTTCACTTGACCTGCGCATAGAGAGATCAGGCCCACTGCAATGTGCATAGTGTCAAAAAAATACGCAATGTGCATACAAGTAGATCTCAAGCAGGGCTTCCTAGGAGTGGCCAGTTAACCTTGAACAGCTTATCTTATGGCACACGCAGAGTAGCTGCACTGCACTATACTACGCACGTCCGTGCATTACAAAGTGGCAGCTTGTATCACTCCACCTGCCCGGGCACTTGGAAGATACTAGTTTTATTGCTTGCACCAATAAATGCGTCGTGGGCAATCAGCTGCCTGAATCACGTGCTATTTGCTTTAACGTCATAAAACAAACATTTATTTTATCTGCGTAGTCCATTTGTAATGTCGGGAATTCTTTACACTTACCACTAAAATTAATATATTAAATCATCAATTTCCCCTCTGCTTTTAGGGTTATTTTTACGCATGGTGACACTTATGCCCAAGCCACAGAGTCCGCCATTTTGTGCAACTATGGCGCAGATTTACCACGAAAAAAAGCCAACTAAAATAATATGTTTCCAAGCTGCACGCAGATATAATCTTGCAAACGCGTAGAGTACTTTAATACTATAGAGCTTTAAAGAGACGCAACTAATAACTTATATCACTACGCTTGACATTAAAAATGAAAAAATACCGTCGGAACTATTTTCTGATGCAACCAACGGTGAACCGACTAGCCAACCAAGTGCAACATAGATGTATGTACAGTACAAAAATATACCAGTATGTACATGCAGTATGAGATGTCAAAGTTTTTTAAGAATAAACAACACACAAAATATATATGAATCGCAGGGACATGATAAAACCGGATATTTGATCAAATCCCTAAGGTAGATGATCAATTCACGGAAGATGTTAACATAGCAACTCTGTGGGGTGATTTCCCTAAAGAAAGTAAGTGATTTGATCAAGTCCCTTAACTGTTTTAGTGAAAAGATGAAATAAAGAGGTCAGAACTCGTCCAAAGCGTAGCCATAAATTACGCACCGTGGCCGAGCCCCAGCGCCAGCAGGAAGGTTCACTACTGGTGTTATGGTCATTTCAAGGCTCGCCGGCAATTTTTTATAGGTAATGAGGCTACCAGCTTCAAGTATAACATATTTTCACTAAAACAGTTAAGGGACTTGATCAAATCATTTACTTTCTTTAGGGAAATCACCCCACAGAGTTGCCATTTTAACATCTTCCGTGAATTGATCATCTACCTTAGGGATTTGATCAAAT
>NQII01012334.1:0-15351 GCA_002778355.1 Clitarchus hookeri
CCTTCCACATTGTATCACTAGATCCTCCAGTAAGTATAGGCTGTTGACAGAAAAGTAAGCACTTTAAGAACCAACATTTGAATTTAAAAAAATCACTGCCCGGTAACTGCATACATGCTACCGTGCACATCTACATGCAGGCGCCCAATTAAGTTGGCTGCGAATCAAGTAAAATAGTTCTAAGTCTTGAAGTTGTGTTGTGAATGTAATGGCTAAATGTATATCAAATCGAGACTTTTTTTTTATCCTTATTAGAGTACGATTTGGCACATTAGCAGCAAATTTAGGCTCCTAACAGTTTCACGTATTCACTTGACCGACGCATGAATAAAATAATAAAGCCCATTACAATGTAAATGTTAAATATGTAGGAAGGATACAAAACAAGGGGAAAAGTAGATCTTAATGTACTGAGGGAAAGTAGTTCCACGTCTTAACGTTGAATTAAAAGTGTTAGTAAAACATTAGTTATACTGAAATTATTTTATTTTCCTCTTTTTTAAAATTCTTTTAAGTTTAATAATGAGCAAATTTGTAAAACATTTACATTTATAATAATGGCACAGTTTTACGTGACCGACGCACAAATAAAGTGATTAGACCCATTAGAATGTTAAATTTACATATGGTAGAAGTACACAATGTAATCCAAGTAGTAGATCGCAAGCAGGTCTTTCAAAGGTGCCCAGTTTACAACGAACAGCTTATAGTTGTTGTTTACTACCTTTCTCTTTCTTCTCCTCCGCTCTTCCTCCTCACAGTGAACTTCTTCAGTGCCTTGTTGGTGAGGTGTTGGGGTCGGGCTCATGGAGGGATCAACGGCCCTCTTAAAAACTAAAACCTCGTCTTCAGCCGCCGTGAGCCGGGTCAACACAACACGGGGATGGAATGAAGCAGGCGCTAATCACGGACGGCTTCAGGCCGATTCACGCTCAAGTCAATTCCTGTGTACCTGTAGTTGTTCTGGCCATTCGACGCACAGAGGCGAGGGAGCGATAAGGGCGACACAGACCCGCGTACCTATCGCCCCGGCGCATCTACACGCAGGGTTCTGAAGTGAGGTGCAGTGTTCCCGTTGTACCGCGGGAACTAACGGACTTTTACGAGTGCAAAATCCGTACCAAAGTTCACTGCGTGTCCCTATACTAGTTCTTAGTGTTTCTGACCAGTCCGTTTTTTGGAAAGGCAGTTTTTAGCTATGTTGGAGAGCTCATAAATAGTGTATGTGATGTGCTTGGTGTCTTGAAAGTGGTCCTCGTGCCGCGTTTCAAGCGTGTGTTCTTTTCATAGATGAGTGCATAGTTTCGAAAGAAAAAAAAAGTATATTTGAAACACACTGCGACTGAGTCCAAGCTGCAGGCACACAGTCCTCCTAAACGGACCACATTTCTTTAATTTTGTTTTGCCGTTGTTTTCACGCATATATGGCGCAGCAGTGCAAATGTAAATGTTCCACGCGATGAAGTTGGCCCAACTTCAACATAACGGTAAGGTAACGTGGTTTTGGGCAGCCAGTTTCGAGGGGTTCTTTTGTTTTGTGGATTCATTTTTATTAATTACCAGCTTCCGACTGGATCGTTTAATACGTGTTAGACCACTATTATAACAGACGTTTTGTTTGAGTGTATATGAATCATAAACCAATTAAATAATTGATTAAATCTGGAACCAAACAGCAGAATGATTATGGGGACTTTGGCACGAATATTAAAAGAATTATATAAAAAATATTTAAATAAACTTAAATTTCTGGAGGTCTCCCACAGTCCCTCCAACCATACTCATTCCGCCATATTGGTCGGTGCAGTCCGCCATATTGGTAGGCGTCACAAGCCACCGTATGCCATCTTGTTCTTTTCGTTTGTCATTTGTGTATACATTACTGGAGTTTATCTCTCACCTTTGTTAAACCGCCATCTTGGTTTTTTCGTTTGTCATTTGTTTTAAATTGCTGGTGCTGTCCCCAGCACCGCGCTCAGCAGACGACTGACCACCTCCACTCCCCCCTTCCAATATATTTAATTGACCAATTGTCCCACCTCTGATTCTCATTGGCTAATTGTCCACCCCCTTCCCATTTATTTAATTGCTCCGCTAATGCTTCTCATAGGCTAATTACTCGGGTGTTTTCGGAAACATTTGTTCCACCAATTAGTCGGTTCCTCTCCATCCCCTTCCAATATATTTAATTGCTCCGCCAATGTTTCTCATTGGCTAATTACTCGGGTGTTTACGGAAGCCTTCGTTCCGACCAATCGGAGGCCTATTTTAATCGTGAGGGCGGACTATATTTTTTCCCTTAAAAACCTCTCTATAAGTCGCACCCTGAGCCTCCTCGGGAAATCAGTCATTTTCCTCGCTCTTAGAAATGTACGCGTGTTGTCCAAGCGGCCATAAAATCCTTTCGGTCCTTATAGCATTTGGACGGGTGCGCTCTCTTAGTGCCTTGGACAAACGGGACGAGTTCCGTACCTGCCGAAAGAATTTCTCTTGGTCTACGCACCTTACAAAATTTTGACCGTATTCAAATATTTGCCGGCCTACCTGCAACAGGAATAAGACACACTGGACTGCCTCCTGTGCAAGGAGTGTTTCGAGGACTGCACCACCTCGGTTCCCGAAACGCCGCATCGCAGGGGTCGGTGCAAGGCCCGCCGAGCAGCCCTCGCGACGTCTACGCCCGTGGAAGACGACGTCTGCGTTGTAGACGCCCTCCACGTTGAAGACGACGTCCGCGTGCAATTTATCTACTCGCAAGCTGTACCCGTGTAAGATGCTCTCCTTCAAAAAATTTGCTGGCAAGCACTACCCGGCGTCGAAACCAACACAGAACACAGAACACAGGTGCCCGATGTGTATGGACCTCGATGAAGTTTTAAACGACTTTGTAAAAAATTTTTGAAACAAGGTGTATGCGTAGGAACCTAAATTTTTTTTATATAACAAAAAAACATTTATTGAAAAGAAAATGTGCTGACGTACGAAACTTACAGACGAAGATATGACGAGGGGAATATTCGGCACGAGGAAATTCCGGCAATGCTGGACTCTACCATAATTCCCTATTCCCCTGTGTATGTGTTTGGAAGACGTCAAGAGTCAGCGATTCGCAATGCGTGCCCCATCGGAACGAACTTTGTAAACCTTCACAAGCATTGTCGCTGCCCTGCCGTTTCGACAGCTCGTCGAGACGTACGCCACAAGACTTCGCTAGTGCAAACATCAAAATATTGCTTTGCCCTTAGCAACGCCGAAGCCCTATGATTGTGGAGGTATGATAACCCATGGCACATAAAAAAAAGGACTATGATGAACCCATTGTACATTTTAAAAATAATATTGCATGTGTAATGCCCTCCAAGACTCAGAAGAAACATGTGTTAAATTCCTTGTATTATGCAGAATAATAATAATAGTATTGTAATGTTTGTGCATAAATGAATGTGTTTAAAACAATATATATTTTTTTATTTCATCTCTAGTTATATCCTGCTCACCTAAGTTTAAAAAAAACACTGTTGTTAAAGAAAAATATTTAGTATATCAGTTTTGTTATACTAAATATTTTATTTTCTTTAAATTATAACAATACCTATATACTAAATATTTTATTTTCTTTAAATTATAACAGTGCCGATATACTAAATATTTTATTTTCTTTAAATTATATTTTTTGTTATAATTTAAAGAAAAAAATATTCAATGATACATAAAATTTGCATATGTTGGTAAAACAGATATATGTGTACACGTTAAAAGCGCAAAGCATGTCGCCAACATAAAGTGCCAGGAAGAACATCAGAAGATTTCTAAGTTCTTTGCAAAACCTGGAAATGCCGATTCGGACGTTACACGAGCAGAATGCTTGTTTACGTCTTCTTTGGTAGAGCACAACATTCCCCTAACTGCCGCAGATCATGCTGGTTTGCTACTAAAAAAAATGTTCCCGTACTCGGAAATTGCAAAAAAAGTATGTATGTGGTCGTACAAAAACCTCAGCAATTGTAAAGGAAATGGCTTCTGATACAAAATCTAGTGTAGTACAATGTTTGCAGAATTCACAGTTTTCTGTTTAAACTGATGGAAGCAATGACTCCAATTCAAAGTTGTATCCCATTGTAGTGACGTTTTACGATGATACACAGGAGAAAATTGTGAACTCTGTTCTTTCTACCCCTGTCTTGGAAGGAGGTTCTACTGGACGGAGTATAGGTAATTTAGTGCTTGCACAACTTGAATGCAATAACATTCCTGTTGAACACTGCGTGGCTTTTTATGCAGATAATGCTGCTGTAATGGTTGCCCATAAAAATGGTGTTGCAGCAGTGTTGAAAGAGAAAAACACCTGGGGCGTATTGTAATTGGTTGCATTTGTCACCTGATAAATTTATCTGCAGAAAAGGCTGTATCTGCGTTGCCAGTAAAAGTTTATGACATTCTTGTGGACATTTTTTACTATTTGGAAAAAAGTTCAAAGAGAAAAGAAAGGTTACAAAAATTTCAAAAGCTTCGCTTCAGAAGAGAAGAAAATACTCAAGCATGTCTGTTCAAGATGGTTTTCTCTTGGAAGAAGTTTGTTAAGGGTTTTTGAACAGTGGGGACCACTGCTTAGTTTCTTTATGGGAGAGGTTGTAAATTAGAAACCTTCATCTTCGAGTCTCACCTCTTACAAAATTCCCAAACTACAATCATCATCCTGTTAAACCTCTGATGGGATATGTCAGAAAAACATAAATGAGGAAAGGAAGAATTTGGGTTCTGCTACTGATTCCAGCAAAAAGAGAATTGCTTTGATATCAGCAAACAGTGATGCTCATATTCTGAAGAATACAAGTCCTTTTGTAAATCGGGAAGAAAAACTATTTATGTTCCTTTCTTCTGACCTAAATAAAGCATTTTGTGCATTTCTTCTAGGTGTCCTCCCAACATTTGAAAAACAGAATGTAATTCTTCAGTCAGCATCTTCACACATTCATATTTTGAGAGAACTGTTGCTTGATTTTCTAAAAGAATTGCTATCAAATTTTGTGAAAGTAAAAGCTGTGAAAAGTTGCTCATTATTTGAAGTGAACTATCACTCTATTCAGAATCAGAAAGACGATACCGAATTAGTAATAGGAAGCAAAGCATCAAACACTGTGAAAACACTTGAAGAAAAGGAGAAAGTAGTTTTCTTTGCATCTGTCAGGACTTATTTTGTTACAGCACGTAACTACATTGTTCACAAATTTCCCATAAAAAATGAAGTCTTGAATAATGCAGCTGTGGCATGAGTTAATAATCTTGACAATGCCAACTTTTCTTCTGTTCGCTACTTTGTGGATTTGTTTCCTTTGATTTTGCCTGTACAAGAAGGTGAAACTGGGGATGCAGCTATGGACGAAACTGAAAAACAATTCTCAGCTCTTCAGATAGACGACATTTCAGCCCTTACTGCTACAGGAGATAGTGATGATGTTAAGTGGGCCAAGTTATCCAGGATTCGTGGTGTTGATGGCATTTTAAAATACAGTAGAATATATAGAATAATGTTGTCCATTACACACAGCAATTCAGAATGCGAGCGTGTTTTCAGTTTGGTGAGAAAAAAACAGGACCCAGTTCAGATCATCAATGTCTAATGATACTCTAGAATCAATTTCGGTTTTGAAATGCAGGAAAACAGACTTGTGCTATGAACAAAATTTTAGTGCAGAATTCCTAAAGAAAGCCACAGCAGTTTCTTTAAAACCACAGTGTTCCATCTCAACATAAACAGCAGAATACAACAATATAGCAAAAATAGATAATAGTTGTATGACTCCATAGCGCTCTAATTTAAATATGAAGATAGTTTTAGTTCATTATTTTAGTGCAAATTTAACCAATTAAGCTAACAACGCAATGCAGATGTCTTAGAGAAAACTACAGGCGCTAGTTACATCTACAAAATTGCTGTGCTCTGATACTTGGTCTCACATTCCACTGAAAGTGGAAAGGTAATAAAATATTAACATATTATGTTTTTTTAGTTATGTTATCAGTGTAGTAAAGCGTAATGGGCCTTTTTCATGTTAAGCGGTAGTATGTATGGTAAGCCTGCATTGTTTAGTGTAATTTTTATTCAAAAATTTAATAATTTACGTGTGTGTTTGTTATGTTAGTAACGGATACATACCTGCCAACTATATACATATATATATATATATATATATAATGTAACTTTGAAACAAATAAACAACTGAACTGCAGACAGTATAGAGCAAGATAGGACACGTTTCAGCTGGTAGAAGTAAGACAAAACAGTTTTATCTTTGAAGTTTAATGGCAATAGTGAGTTCATGTTCTTATGATGGTTTGATTGGACTATGTCCATTGCGGACCACGAGACTAAATACAAATTTCTCTCACACGCCCATAGAACTCAGCAAGACAAAAGACGAAAAATCTTTTTACAACACCACGGACATATAATTAGGAGAAGTATTTTCCTTGTCAATGAAGGATACGCATATACATAATTAAAATTACAACATGATAGACGAACAACTTGTTATTACAAAACAGGACAGACAACGAAAGAAAATCAAAAGAAACGACAACACGATGACGAAAACGGAAACACCACACGAGTGACCGAGACAGTGCAAGAAACAATATCAGTAGACATAGCTGAACAATAAAACTCAAAACACACACAAAAATAGATCGCAAACCACGATGAAACACACGCCAAGAAAAGTATTCCTTGTCAGATTATAAAACCAAATAAATCAATACTACGAACAAAAATAACCTGAGAAAATAACAGATAAACCAACAAAGAAGACACAGAGTGACGAAAATAACACAAAAAATAATAAGTCTTCACGACTTTTCGGGGCCTGAAATCTGTCCCCTTCTTCAGGTTACAGTAGATTGTTTTTTGCACGGTCTTGTTCACTTGTGTGGTTTTTTCGTTTTCGTCATCGTGTTTTCTTTTCTTTTGGTTTGCTTTTTTTTTTGTTTGCTTTCGTTGTGTGTCCTGTTTTGTAATAATGTTCTTCTAACTTTTTGTCGTGGTGGTGTAAAAATTCCCCGCCCCCCCTTTTTTTTTGTCCTTAGTTTTGTGTGTGTGTGTGTGTGTGTGCGCGCGCGCGCCATATTTATGACATAACAACGCGATGAATTGCACATGTATGCTTCTAGTTTGGTTGTTATTGTTTCTGTATACTATATAAATATTTACATCATACACTTCACAAAACACTGAACATTTTGTGTCTAGAAAATTTACTGCGCATTATATGAATAGTTGACAGTACAGTATCTTTAATGTGTGCTATTGAATAAACTGTAACATTCTTACAAGCGACAATTGCCTTGCTGAGCGCGTCCTTGACTTGTTTGTGTGTTTGTATGTCGAAGATGGCGGAAACTGTTGATTGGATTAATTAAAAAGCCTCTAAAAGTTTAACCTTCGATAGTAAACCAATTAAAATGTGGCGCTGAAAAAGTTCATATTCTCTTTCCTTTTTAAATATCATGGAACCTTGCTTGATTTAACTTTATCGTGAAACATATTTTCTTTGTTTAATGATCAGCAGTGCACGCCATCCATTTCCTGTTGTGAAACGTCGCGTGTTTTAAGTTGATTTTCTGGTTATTTTGCGCGGTGGCGTGTGTGGCTTTAGTGGTCGTGTCCATTGCGTGGGTTATCCATCTACAACGTCCTCCTCTGCGTGTACGATTTACTTTCTCGAGGGAGTTAGGCATGTGTGTGATAACGCGCTTCGCAAGGTCATGCTTAATCCGGAGTCCCGAGCCGGAAATACACTCGTATGGGAATTGCGAGGTCACGTGACCATCAGGTGACTCGCTGCCGTGAATACCTGTTTTTGAGTGTTCTATGCATGGGCGCTAGTAAGCGCTATAAGCGACATTGGCACGCATGTTGTCAGATACGTCTGTATGCAGGGTACTCTTAGTACTAAACTGGCGTGCAGCATATTAATAATTTTGTGCCTAAAATAATTTTGAAAACATTCATTCTCAAGCTAAAAATTGTCCATGCTTAACATATACAACCGAAACTTGTATATTGTTAAAATTTCTCAAAGTTGTCGACTTAGCCTCTTTCTTTAAGGGATGGGAGGTCTTAATGAAATAAAAGAGTTAATAATTTCCTAATTTATTTACAAACATTACAAAGAAATTAGCCTCTATTTAATATTTCACAATAAATGGCTATCACTTGGTATTTACAGTTAATCAATTTGATCAATGCCATTTACAATCACCTCAAAGAAATTAATGCAATCAAATAATTGAAATCAGCCCAAATCAACAGTGTAGCAACATACTGAATTATTTTACAAATGCTATGTATATGTTTGAATGTTCCAGTATTTACAATAAAGTCCGTATCACACATTTATACAGTCCCATTTTTATCCAGTCCACATACCACCAGTCTGGAATGTTCCAGAGTGCTCCGAGTGCACCCACGCGCAGTAGCCTTCTACCTGTCGGGTACCGCGCCCTCTCTTCCTTCAACACCACACACACACACACACGCTCGTCTGCCGCTGTCTCCTCTCCGCTGATTTTTATCTATGCACCAGACTTTTCCAAAATACCGCACTTCAGCCAAATGGCTAACACAATGACTGCTCTGTCACCGGCTGCAGGGGTATTCATAGTGACGTCGGTCTTATCCCGGAAACTTCTTTACACGTCGGGTTGCGCCGAGGAAAATGATTACCAGAAAATTCTTGCTCATCCTCTCAAATCGTCGACTCTACCAGCAGGGGGAGGAGCGGCTGTGACCCCAGCCAGGTCGGCCATCAATCATTCCCGTGGCCGTCGGGTGATGGAGCAGTGAGTGGGTCTGCCTGTGGGAAGGGGAGGGTTGAGGTGGGTCTTACCCGACAGCGCCGGAACCTCACATAACCAGGTAACATTGCGCCCACGCCCGGTGCGCTAGTGCGTACGGAACAGTATGAACGTCCGCCCAGAGTATCGCAATAGTTTCTAAACCCTTCCAGACTCATATTGATGCATGATTTCAGGTGTTGCGTCCAATAATAATTTCTGTTATTGCAGTACTTACAGCGACTCTATTCTTGCTTAATTATTACTACCAATGCCCGATAGCACTGTGGAATGAACCGTTTGCATTCAGGAGCCAGAGGTGAAGTCCACCAATGTGATGACAAACAAGGGAGACATTGGCAGCATTGGGCACGGATACTAGATGTGTACAGTGCTGGCCATGTATTGCCTTACAATGTAACAGGAAAACCATCGTGATCATGGGTACGGAGGAACGTTCGTACTGGTGTGGCATTGAAGAGAAAGACCTTCTGATTATAGTAGTAGCCAACCAAATAGTTTTCTTTTGGGTTTGGATAACAAATGGGAAGTACAGGAGGCAAATCTGTATACGCGTGAAAGAAATCGTACGATTTGGAATTGCATTATAAAATTGACATTTGGAAAACACGTATATCACCTTATGATACTTTTTAGCGGACATACCATGCAGGAGTTAAAATTAAGTCTTGTCTAAAATATGAATTTAATCTCAAAATTCTCAAGGTTTGATACATCACTCGATTGTAATCACCACACAAAAATATACAGGATGAGTATAAAAGAC
This sequence comes from Clitarchus hookeri, assembly GCA_002778355.1. Lineage (NCBI taxonomy): Eukaryota > Metazoa > Arthropoda > Insecta > Phasmatodea > Phasmatidae > Clitarchus > Clitarchus hookeri. The sequence continues at coordinate 9,620 of NQII01012334.1, forward strand.
TACCCCAACTTTGAAGGTCACCAAAAAACCTATAACCTTGATTGACCAATCAAATGAACCGTGGAACCGTGAAGTTTGTTTACCATACATTCATAAATGTTCAATGTGACCACCATGAGCGACCCGAACGACATCTACGCGATAATCAAACTCGTTCCACGCTTTTGTCAGCATGTCCGGTGTTACGGTTTGGATGGCGTTCATAACTCTCTGTTTGAGGTGGCGAGGGAGAAGCGAGCTCGCATTCGACACGTCAATGTGAAAGGGACGGTCTTATGATTCCTTTATGTGGCCAGAACGAGGTAGACTGCGCCTTCATGTCTAAGCTGGTTTTTAGTGATGAAGCGACGTTCCATACAAATTGTAAGGTGAACCGGCACAACGTGCGGATATGGGGTCAGGAGCCTCCACATGAAACCACCGAACACGAGCGCGCTTCCCCCAAAGTGAACGTGTTTTGCGCTGTATTCAAAGACGGAGAATACATTGTATAGAGTGTTAGAAATAATAAAAGGCATTGAAACAAAATACATACTACTAATCTTAATTGACATAAGCAACGCATTTTCCTCGNTCAAAGACACTGTTTTCGGCCCTTTATTTTTTCACGAGGCCACTGTTACTGGAATCTCTTATTTGGACATGCTTACAGAGTGGTTGTTTCCTCAGATAGAAGAGGCGGCTTCATTTCCCAGTAGGATGGTGCGCCACCCCGTTGGCACCTAGCTGTTCGCGGATACCTAAACGAGACGTTGCCGCAACGCTGGATTGGTCGAGGAGCAGCTGGTGACCAGGCTCTCATCATTGGTCCCCAAGAAGCCCGTATCTCACCCCGTGCGTTTGTTGTTTTCTGTGGGTGGGTGGTACATAAAGGATAAAGTGTTTCGTCCACCATTGCCGGCTAACATTGACGACCTCAAAACGAGAATTACGGACGCCATCCAAACCGTAACACCGGACATGCTGACAAGAGTGTGGAAAGAGTTTGACCATCGCGTAGATGTCTTTCGGGCCGCTCGTGGTGGTCACATTGAAAATTTATGAAGATACTAGCGAACCGACCCGGCTTCTCCCGGGTATAAGTTTTACAGTGATACACTAATAAATAAATTCGGAAAAGACAATTCATTTTTGTGAAAACAGAATATCTAAAATTGTACCTTGTTGGCCTAAGTTTTTAACTGATTACGGTAACCCAAAAGAAAGGAAATATTTTTTACGTGATAGCCAAGAAGTAGGGTATTGGTTTTGGAGTGTATCTGTGCAAATATCGCGTAGTTACGACATTTCCGCTTTCCAGCGTCGTTGTATGAAAAACAAAAAGGGAGTTTCATCAAGTTGTAGCTTTAGAAATAAGTGTACCTAGGTACTACTTTTTGCGCTTGNTTATATGAAAAACAAAAAGGGAGTTTCATCAAGTTGTAGCTTTAGAAATAAGTGTACCTAGGTACTACTTTTTGCGCTTGGCTGAGGTATCTTAATCGATCACCAAAGTTAAGCAACGTTCCCAGTGGCACACATTTGGATGGGTGACCGTTTAGTGGCATAACATCTGAGCGTTTCCGGGCTTCGGAGGGCACGTTAAATATTCGGTCCCGGTTGTTATCGATTGATAGCAGTCGTTAAGCCATTTCAGAGGTCCTTGGGCTTCCTGATAAACTCTGACACCAGAGGAAATAATATTTCGGTCACGTTCCCAGCCGTTGCAGAATTATGTTTTACAGGAACCGCACAATTTTCCGGGATTAAAAGTATCATATATCCTATTCCAGGACCCAAAGTACCTACATAGCAAATGTCATCAAAATCCGTTCAGCTGTTATGGAGCTGAGTGGTAACAAACATACACACACNTTAAGTTTTGTTGTTATTCCACAGGAACCATACTCTTTTCCGGGATGAAAAGTATCATATGTCCTATTCCAGGACCTAAAGTACCTACATACCAAATTTCATCAAAATCCATTCAGCCGTTATGGAGCTGAGTGGTAATAAACATACGCGCGCACGCACACACACACACATTCGCATTTATAATAGTAGTAGGATGATAAACAAACTTAACAGTTCGACGGTTCATTTCATTGGTCAACCGAGGTTGTAGGTTGTTTGGTTTTGATATTATAGACCTTCGAAGTTGGGGTATTCGTTTATACTCAACCTGTATTTATTTTAATGGCATCGCGTGTAAAGCTGCCGGCAGCGATTAAAAAAAGCTTAGTCAAAGTAATTGTGTGCGTGTGTGACTGTGTGTGGTGCTCTAGTAACGACTTTGTACTTTTTCCGAACTTTATGGAGTAAACTTTAATATTTGGCAATTACATAATGTTTTTGTGTAGAGTTTCTCTCAAAATTGGCTTTGACCTTTAAATGTTAAGTACTCAAATACTGATGTATATGTGTGTATTTATTGGACCTGTAATATTGGCTACAATTTTTTTTCTGCAGTAGGCCTACTGGATTTTGGTGATTTGAATCGTTAAACATATTTCACGAAATTATATATTAAATATTGTGCTATACGCTAATTATGTTTTAAGACGTATGCATGGAATCTCGACAGTATTAAATTAACGTTNATACTGATGTATATGTGTGTATTTATTGGACCTGTAATATTGGCTACAATTTTTTTTCTGCAGTAGGCCTACTGGATTTTGGTGATTTGAATCGTTAAACATATTTCACGAAATTAGATATTAAATATTGTGCTATACGCTAATTATGTTTTAAGACGTATGCATGGAATCTCGACAGTATTAAATTAACGTTTGGGAAGCTGCGTCGATATCGCAGTCACCAACGCGTGCTTACATGGAAACTTCGTTGCCATGAGTTTTTGTCTCTGAGAAACATGTGTTGGTACATGGCGCAATCCAATACACGTCAGACATATTCCGAAGCCTGGTTGGCATTTCCTCTTCAGTCATGCTGCAAGCTGGTTTACTCTGGACCACGTCATACAACGAATGCGTTTAATACTTCTTGCTTGCGCTCCAGGTTTCCATTTATTCTTACTTGTGATTCTCTCGATTTTACCACGAACTACAAATGGTTCGTTGTTTGAAGTCCCACGAAACCGTGCAATTTGATTATTTTTCTGACGGTGGAAAGCCGCTGTTACAGGCCGTCAGCTGTACGACTGCAGATGTAAGGGGTTTGGTTTGTGTTCCCGTTCGTGTCGCTGCGGCTAGCCCAATGGAAGGGTGAACACATTTGGGCGGCTTTTAACATCGAGGTATTGAGAGCCGATTAAGTTGGAGCGAGGTGAGTATGGAGCAGAGCCAGAATGAAAGGGAGAAAATCCGCCGACCAGAGGTATCGTCCGGCACGATTTCCACATGCGAAAATCCGGGAGCGACCCCGCCGGGAATCGAATTCAGTTCACCCAGGTGGGAGACGCGTAGTATAACCACTACGCCACTGCGGCCACAGCTAGTGACGTAAGAATGAAGAGGAAACAAAGTCTTTTCCCCTCTCGAGCACTCCTTCGGAATGGTTTCTCCACATTTCGGACGCCGAAAAGGTAAATTCCTTTATATATTTGCCCCAATTCGCCATTGACATGAAAATTCCTGTATATAGTCGCCTCATCTTGCCATTGGCCGCTTGTAGATTCTAGAGCATTAAGAGGTGGAAGACCTGCGACTGACCTACCGCATAGACAGCTGTTGAGCAACAGCAGTGGAAAGCATGGCGTCGTATTTGTTTCGCAGGTTTGCCAACTGTAGCTCGGAGTATAGGCTTGGTGGTCGACACTGTTAATATTTGCGGTCGAAATTGTTTTTAAGGTTCGGATACCCTCACTTGGCTGAAAAATAATTTCTTGTTCCTTATTTTAATATTTATCTGCAAGTTCACTGTTATAAGAAATGTCCGCAAAATTACGGAACATACCGATTACAAATTATCCAGACATCTGCGTTAAATTACGGTCTTAGTTTTTTCAATAACGTTCTCTCCGCAAATTTCACATAAATCTCCGCGATTTCACGGAACGTGTCCACAAACCTGCAAGTGTTTTTTAAAATCTGCTCTTTATAAAAAGGGGCAACAAAAAAAAGTCTTAGTTTCGATTTCGTGGGAAATGTCACTGAATCAATAAGAAGGGAAACTTGCATTTTGTCACTGAATCATCAGTATATTTGCAGTTTATAAAACGAGATTACGAAAAAATTGTTNGAAGGGAAACTTGCATTTTGTCACTGAATCATCAGTATATTTGCAGTTTATAAAACGAGATTACGAAAAAATTGTTTTATTTTCAACATGTGCGTGTTTTACTGTGCATACGGAAGGTTTTATCCTGTAGCGGAATTTGAACAAGAATCAACGAATTGGCACTCCACGTNGTGTTTTACTGTGCATACGGAAGGTTTTATCCTGTAGCGGAATTTGAACAAGAATCAACGAATTGGCACTCCACGTGTGGCTCGCCGCTCGCCTACTACTATTTTACACGAAATAGTATTGCGAAGATGTTATTTTATACGCTTCAGAAATCATCTGCATTGCTCGTGTCTCAAAATCGAAGCCGTAAGAATACGAAGAACTTCTGTATTTTATATTTACGGAGCTCATTTCCGTAATTCGTCATTACTGAGCGCCTTTCCGTAAATTAACTCTACATCTCCGTAAAAGTTTCCGTAAATCTACAGAAATTTCTAGCTGTTGTTTTAAAGCAATTTAATGCACAAAAGGGAAAATCTTTTATACCTAATTTAAATTCTTTACATAATATTCGAACCTAATGTTACACATTTAGACAAAAACTCTTTCTTGTTTATGGAGTCCGTTAGAAACATAACATTTTCTGAAAAGACAAACTGCAATGAGAATATCGTGGCAGGTGCTTACTTGTTAGTTAACGTTGAAGATGTTGAAGCGTTTGACGTAGGCTACCCGATTATCAAAGGTTTTTGCAAAACAGATTCGAAGAGGGTAGTAGTGAAAATTTCAAAAGATTCCGTTACGTAACGTTTTAGGGTGAAAGTGTTACTTAAAATTACAGAGCATAACAGGAAATAAAATAATGAAACATACGAGAAACGTGTGTGGTTACTGTGCGTAATTTTATTACATAAATATATTATTATTTGGACAATGTATTAGGATCACCGCTAGAAGTTTAATGTTTGCTGTTAAGGACGATAGTGTCTTGTGCATTAGAAAGGACCTTTGATACGTGAGCTACACTGTAAAAAAATTAATGTAAGTTTACACATACACATTTTTTGTAATTTTACTCAAATGTTCTTAAGAAACCAGATAGTACTGCAAGCTTTTAGTGAAAACACTTGAATGTATGACATAATAAACACAAAGCTGTTGTTAATTTACACGTTTTGAAGCATGTGTAAAAACACACCCACTCCCTGTATTAAAACCTTAAATTGTGTATTTTTACTGCCACATACATTTAGTGTAATATTACACAATTTTTTTTACAGTGTAGTGTTTTCCTTTGTTTCTGTATTTCTAACAACGCAAAGCGGCTTCGTATCAAGTAGGTCTTGCAAAGCGCGCGGATTTGCGCTGTCTGCCCCTCTCTGAGAACCCACATGCTTCCTGGCAATGGATCTACTCCCATTCCACGCTGTGCACTTAAAAAAAAGTCGTTTTAAAAAAGTAATTGTATCATGGCGTAACGATGAGAAGGTGTCAGTACAAGATGTGCTTGGATGCATCCAACCAAGAGCGACATGGCAAAGCAAGTATGCCATGATGGTGAT
>NQII01012335.1:2116-24901 GCA_002778355.1 Clitarchus hookeri
AAACTGCTTCATTGGAGCTGATGTACCGGCCAATTTGGTAGAGCGTTATTTCATCGTTGTTATTCACTGGAGGAACATTAACGTTTGTATTTTCCACTCGAAATACAGCCATATCTTTGCCTTTATTCACATACTTGTAAATGTATTTGATGCTCTTCACTGAACTGCAGAACTAAACGTTAATATGAGCATCGTATGTTTTGCTCATGGTACCACCCAACGATTGTCAATGTCAATGTCTGTGTTCTTGATATTTTTAATAAATGATTGTCTGCCATTATCGGAACTTCTCCAACGATACATTGGATATCCGTCAACATTTGTGATCATATCATTAGTAAAATTTTTGGGGAAACTTTTGGTACATTTTCCATCTACCATGCAAAGCGATAACCTACTCAGATGGACCATGAACCGCATGGGCCATGAATCATGTTTGCTGTAACAATGTCAAACAGCAGTTGATCAATAGATGGATCTTGGATTTCCGCAGAAATTATACTATCAATTTCTTCAGGACGGATTATGTCGATGAACCAAACCAAAATGTGGCATGAGGTAATCCACGCTTTTGCCATTCAACCGTATACATCCAGCAACGTGTGGGGCCGAATGCATGTAATTTAGTAATGAAACTTATTAAAGACTTTAATTTTTGTCTGAACACATGTGCTGTAATGTCATGACGATATATTGCATTTTGTCCAGGCGATAGCAAAGATGTTATCTCCGTCCTTATTGGATTACATGTGAACGTGATAAATAAACATGGTCGTCCATATACGCGCACGAAAGTCATAGCATCCTGTGCATACTCTTGCATATGACGTGGACTGCCTATGTACGATGATGGTAGATTGAAAGAGTTACCAATTTCGTTGACGTAGGCGTTGTTGACAATAGCGTCTCGCAAGTGAATGTATTCTTCCACACGCAGCTTTTGTTGATTATTATAGCTAGTATCGTAGTCGTTCGCTCTCTATCTTCACGTACATGTCGACCATGAATTGTTGACAAAGCTCACGACATCGTAGAATGACGTTGTCCTGACCGCGTCTTACCATCAATCGATATCCATAAATATAAATTAACGATAGTTAAGTATAATAAATAAATTATTAATAAATTAAGTACATAATGAATATAGTACTTGTTGTGGGATCTCGTTGTTTAATATTTATGCCATATCCGTCTTGTCCCTTCCAGAACTTTAGTGGATATTGGAGAGCGTCATATGAACGGTGTGTATCTGCAATGAATTGGAGATTATTATTTCTTCTACGAATCACGATTTCTCGTGTACCTGAACGATCGCCAACTATAATTCCAGCAACGTCGTCAACAACAGGTACATTGAATCTACGAATGTGCTCTCCAGCAGGTGTTTTGTCAGGATTGATGACAATAGCGTGGTCATCACTTTCTAATTTGTGCATGTGTGATTTGAATATTTTCAACAATTCATTGTGCTCATTCAATAGAGCGTCCAGCTCGCTGACGATGCGTCTTGCAAAAAGTGAATTGAGGTGAGTGTATCTACAGCGTGCATCCACACGTGCATCCTCACCGCCCATAAAGTAGATTTGTAAATATTTATGTGGTTTGTCTGGTATTGGCAGCAATGAGCCCACTTTGTGATAAATTTGGCCTTTGATTTTTGATGTTGAATTGAATTGTTGACCATTTGCAGCGCTATTATTAACTACTTCTGTTGTTCCGAACGATGTCATTTGGAAACATGAATTGAATTTTGAAAAGTTTGATTTAATATTTTAAAATATTGATTTAATATTTCTAAATATTGAGTTAACTTTTCAAAAGTTCCAAAAAAATTTATTTTTTCTCGGGCAATCCCTGGCGCTCATGTTAGTTCATGGAGGCTGCCTATGCCAACACCAAGGGGTCAGCCATGTTGGTTGTGGCTCCTGAAGACGATGCACCCAACAGTTATGCTCTGGCATTCATGGGGGACCTTGGTGAAGCAATGGTTAGAGCACACCTTCACGCTCTTGCATTCACGCACCAGGGTCGGCCATGTTGGTTGTGCCTCCCGAAGACGATGCCATTATGTCATGCTCTGACATTCAAGGGGGCGCCGCCCAATGGTTATGTCATGCTCTGGCATTCAAGGGCCGCTGTGTAGCAATGGGTAGAGCACAACTTCAAGCTCTTGCATTTAGGCACCGACAATGACGGCTCCCAACAGAGACGCAGCCAGGACATAGCTTCGGTACTTCATGCTCATGCATTCCATTGGAAGGGTGCCGCAGTGATGCAATGGGTAGAGCGAAACTTCACACACTTGCATTCTCTCACCGACTATGGCAGCTCCCAACAGAGAAGCAGCCAGGGCATAGCTTCGAAGTCGTTACGTCATCATCTGACATTCAAGAGGCCTTGGTGATGCAATGGGTAGAGTGCAGATTCACGCTCTTGCATTCACGCACCGACTATGGCGGCTCCCAACAGAGATGCAGCCAGGACACAGCTTCGGAGTCGGTACATCATGATCTGACATTCAAGAGGCCTTGGTGAAGCAATGGGTAAAGCGCAACTTCACGCTCTTGCATTCACGCACCGACTATGGAGGCCCCCCAACTGAGACGCCAGCCAGAACATAGCTGCGGGAGCTATGGGACACAACGCTCTCGCATTTCATAGCAAGGGTGCCACAGTGATGCGATGGGTAGAATGCAACTTCATGCTCACACATTCATGCATCGACGATGGAGGCCCCCAACTGAGACGCCAGCCAGAACATAGCTGCGGGAGCTATGGGACACAACGCTCTCGCATTTCATAGCAATGGTGCCACAGTGATGCGATGGGTAGAATGCAACTTCACGCTCACACATTCATGCATCGACGATGGAGGCCCCCAACTGAGACGCCAGCCAGAACATAGCTGCGGGAGCTATGGGACACAACGCTCTCGCATTTCATAGCAATGGTGCCACAGTGATGCGATGGGTAGAATGCAACTTCATGCTCACACATTCATGCATCGACGATGGAGGCCCCCAACTGAGACGCCAGCCAGAACATAGCTGCGGGAGCTATGGGACACAACGATCTCGGATTTCATAGCAATGGTGCCACAGTGATGCGATGGGTAGAGCGTAACTTCATGCTTCCGCATTAACAGGTGAGGGGGCAGACGTGTCCCGAGAGAGATGCCTGCCTTAGGCTACGGGACTTTATGCTCTAGCATACCATTTCAATCGGTAGAGTGCAACTTCATGCTCCTGCATTTACAGGGGAGGGGGCAGACGTGTCCCGAGACAGACTCATGCCTCGGGCTACTAGACTTCACGCTCATGCATTCCATAGCAATGGGGGTACTGCCACTGTAATGCAATGGGTAGAACGCAACTACATGCGCTCGAATTCACAGGGGAGGGGGCAGGCGTGTCCTAAGAGAGACACGTTAGATGACAAGTTACATGTCACACTCTAGCATCCCATTTCAATGGGTGCAGCGGTGATGCAATGGGTAGTACGCATGTTAAAACTTCATGCTTATGTTAGGCGGTGCATTTGCAGCTATGGAGATGAAAAATTAACGATGTAGGCGATAAAGTTAACCGTCTCGCTCGAAACTAGACAACCTCCTTAATGACAAAGCCTCGAACGACGTGGACGAGCGAAACTAGGCAGTCACCTTAATGACACGACTTCTTGTAGTATTTGCGTTAGGCGTAAGTAGATTAGTTGCGGCAGTGATTACTACTTGACATTTTATATATATATGTATATATATATCCGCAAATCACGTGTGTGTGCTGTTTGCAGCCGTTCCCTTGCGTGTCTTTGCCTGGGATGTTAATAATAATTTTTATTCATACTATTTACGTATTTGTTAATATATATTTCCAATAAAAAACTCCTTTCTAAGCATTGCATCAAATAGTATCTCCTGAAACGACATAGAAGCAAGACCTACAACAGATGGGTCTGCTGTTTGTGTGTAAGTATGATTGGTTCTCTACTTTACATATTTTGTAAATATATATATATATTTTTTTTTTCGAAATTAACATTGGGGGGGCTGGGATGTGCGTAATAATTACGCCTTTCTAAGCATTGTATCATATGGTATCTCGTGAGATGTCGTGGAAGCAAGACCTACAACGGACGGTCTGCTCTACATGTGTAAGTATGAAACAATTTAAGTATATTCGGATTTGGGAAAAATCTGAGATCACCCTCTCGACTTCGCATGCACAATATATATATATATATATATATTTCCATCGCTCTCGCGCTGGAAGAGTGCTGGTAAAACCATGTAAACAAGTTTTTTTTCTCTCCTAAAATTCGAGTTTGTTTTTTAATACTTTCTCTTGGGACACGACTCAGCTGCCACTGCACCTCGGCTCCTCTTGGGATGTGAGACGTTGACGTACTTGAAAAGTCGCCCGGTGTGTACATGCGTCCCCCCTTCACCTGGCGCTGTGCCTCGGCACGTGTCTTACTACAGTCCTTGAGACAGAGAAACTATATAGTTCATTATGTTTATCTATAGCAGGCATTAGGACATGGGTTGAAGTTGAAGAATATACATTGTGTGCTTCAATTCAGTCAGAAGTTATGGCTGAAGTTATATATTGAGCTCAACACAGAGAAACGTCAGGCAGAAACCAATGCATTTCAGAAAGACTTTTATAGGCTCATGATCAATGCTATATACGGCAAACTCATGGAGAACAAACTTAAACGTCAATGCATGGAACTTGTGTGTTGTGATTGGTGTGCAAAAGATGCTTATTGCTAAACTGACTTTCAAATGCAGAACAATGTATAATGAAAAAATTATCGCTGGTAAAATTGGAACATGAACATATTATATTTAATAAGCCAATCTATGCAGGGTTTCCTGTACTTGACTTACCCAAAACGTTAATGTATCACTTTTACTATGATATAATGAGAACGTGGTATGGTAATGACGTGAGTCTGATTTATACAAACACAGATTCCTNACGTGGTATGGTAATGATGTGAGTCTGATTTATACAAACACAGATTCCTGTATTATGGAGATTGCATGCTGTGACTTCTTACCATTCTCGAAGCTGCCTTCCACTTGTGTCTTGGAAGTGGGCGCGTGCGTACGTGTAAGTACGTATGCTGAATGACTTCTTTTTTTATGTACTGACTGATCGTACAGCCTGGATATAGATGTCATGGAGGGGTGGTGGCCGTCTCTCTGTTAGGGACACGCCTGCCCCCTGCCCTGTGCATGCAGGAGCGCGATGTGTGCACTCTGTCCACTACTCTACCGAAGCCCCCATCGAAATGGAATGCTAGTGGGTGCCATTTAACCTGCCATCCATGCATTCCATCACTGCGACCCCTCATAGCAATGGAGTGCAAGTGCGTGGTGTTTTTTACATGCGCACTTTATCCGCTATGCTACTGCAGCCGCCCCAATCGTACTAAAGTTTTGATTTCGGGTGTCGAGTTCTTCGAGCAGATTTGTACAAAGTTTATTCGTCACCCCTTCCAATATCTTGCTGCTCTTCGTCTCTGAAAATGTTTGGTCGTGGTGAGGGACATCATACTGATGGCACTGAGGTTCGCATCTAACTTCTTAATTATTGCTTCCAGAGCGGTCGTGTCATTAAGGTGACTGCCTAGTTTCGCTCGTCCACGTCGTTCGAGGCTTTGTCATTATGGAGACTGTCTAGCTTCGAGCAAAATGGCTAACTTTATCGGCTACGTCGTTAATTTTTCATCTCCATAGCTGCAAATACACCGCCTAACATGAGCATGAAGTTTTAACATGCACACTTTCCATTGCATCACCTCAGCAACCATTGAAATGGGATGCTAGAGTGTGACATTTAACTTGTCATTAAAGGCATCTCCTTTGGACACACCTGCCCATCCCCTGTGAATGCGAGCGCACGAAGTTATGGCTCCCCCATTGCTATGGAATGCAGGAGCGGGAAGTCTAGTAGCCAGAGCCACGCGTCTCTCTCTCAGGACACGTCTGCCCCCTTCATGTGAATGTGGGAGCATGAAGTTGCGCTCTACCCATCGCATCACCATGGCACCCTTGCTATGAAATGCGAGAGTATGGTGTCCCGTAGCTCCCACAGCTATGTCCTGTCTGGTATCTCTGTTGGGGGGCCTCCATCGTCGGTGCGTGAANACGTGAATGCGTGAGCATGAAGTTGCGCTCTACCCATCGCATCACCGCGGCACCCTTGCTATGAAATGCGAGTGCGTGGTGTCCCGTAGCTTCCTCAGCTATGTCCTGTCTGGTATCTTTTTTGGGGGGCCTCCATCGTCGGTGCGTGAATGCAAGAGAGTGAAGTTGCGCTCTACACATTGCTTCACCGCTACCCCTTGAATGCCAGGGCATGACTTAAGGTTGCCGAAGCTATGTTCTGATGTCCTGGCTGCGTCTCTGTTGGGAGCCTCCATAGTTGTTGCGTGGATGCAAAAGAGTGAAGTTGCGCTCTACGCATTGCTTCACTGTGGCCCCTTGAATGCCAGAGCCTGACATAATGACTCCGAACCTATGTCCTGCCTGCATCTCTATTGGGAGCCGTCATCGTCGGTGCCTGAATGCAAGAACGTGAAGTTGCGATCTACTTATTGATACACAGCGGCCTTTGAATGCCAGACATGACATAACCATTGGACGGCGCCCCCTTGAATGTCAGGGCATGACATAATGGCGTCGTCTTCGGGAGCCACAACCAACATGGGTGACCCCTTGGCGTTGGTGTAGGAAGCCTCCATGAACTTACATGGCTGCCAGGGAATGCCCAAGAGAAAATAATTTTTTGGAACTTTTGAAAAGTTAAATAAATATTTTGAAATGTTAAATATAAAATTTGGAAATATTGAATCAAAATTTTGAAAATTAATTTTGTGAAAAAAATAATTTTTTGAAAATTTATTTTTCCAAATTTTTACACATTATGGCACTGACTGCCAAGATGGCACCTGCAAATGACACTGGCTGCCAAGATGGCCGCCCCCGAAGCGGAATGCAAAGGCATGAGGTTTGTCATTAGTACCTTCAATGAGATAACTTTTTAAACTTTTTTTGTAATCGATCCTGTTGCATAAATACGGTGTATTTATATTTAGCACTAAAATTATTGGAGCTACAACTTTTAAAATCAGTTTCTGCGGTGGCATGCTAGAAGGATTCAATGAACTAAGAAATTCTGTGGGATAGTGCACAGTTTCTTCACTGTCGAGTACTGTATCTACTTGTTTGCTCATTGAATTTTGCGAGCACCNCTGGGATAGTGCACAGTTTCTTCAATGTCGAGTACTGTATCTACTTGTTTGCTCATTGAATTTTGCGAGCACCAATACTTTAATTTTTTTGACTTATTTATTTATTTGTAGGCGATAATATCGTTCTTCCTTTGATACACGATAATGTCTTAATTGAAAGGTTGTGTATTTCAGGGTATAAGTAGTCTATCAGTTATTGGTGGTCGGTGACTAAAACACATATATCACTATTGAAATAAATTTTTCTCCTTTTTTACTATGTGTGATCTCGTCAAACAATTTTCCGATTCCAACCAAGTATAGCAAACAAGTGATACTGCGGTTGGGAATTTTAACTGATATGTTTTAGGTTTATCACACACATATTTTCAAAATGGTGGCAGTATAGCTGTTGTAGTTTTGTATGTTATATCTTTGAAACCATGTAATTAATTCCAAGTAAACTTTTTATCATAGATTTATAAATAACAACAATAAAATTGTTACACAAAACCTCTCTTGTATTGCATTTTGTAATATAGTATCACTTAACGAATTGAAATTATGTAATCTCCTAAAAAACAACCGATTTCCAACAAATTTTGAAAAAAATTAGCACTATGGCAGTCTATGTAAACTGATTAATTTTGAGTGAGTCAGACATACACATTTTCAAAATGGCGACCAAAAAAATTTTGTCCTCGAATTTTTATCTACGAAATTACAAAATAAATTTCAAGTTAACTTAGTGTGATGACAGTATCAGTTGTATTCATAAAAATTGTATATGCAAAGCCTCATTTATCCGCCATTTTGAAAGAATGTCCTACATTTATCATATATTTTGTATGCCATATCTTGGGAAACAATCAACAAATTTCATTCAAATTTGGCGAAGAAGTTGTACTGTGGTAGGCTGTATTCATTTATATTTTTTAAATATGTAGATCTCGTATTTTCTGAATGGTACATATAGAAACATTTTATCACGGTGCGCTATATCTAGGAAACTAGGTAACATATTTGAATATATCTTTGTTTATTTTATCAATAACAATATTATAATATGCTAATATACAAGCTTTTGGCCCTCCATTTATGAAGATCATCACATGAACAATGGAGGTTTAATGACATCTCAAGGACCAATCAACCGATATGCATACAGAGATCCTCCTGTACCGGATTATTTTGCAAAGTAGTGTCAGGTGAGTAAACTGAACATTTTGTCATATTTGCAGAGTAATTCAACTAATTTCCATAAAATTTTGCATGCCTACAGAATGCCAAGCATAGTTGTGTGATTGAAATGGCTTCAGGCAATGATTTTAAAAATTGCGGACACACAAATATTTTCATCTGTTTGGCATATCTATTTAAAAACTTAACAAATTCACTATAACTGTTTATGTTGACGTTAACTATTACAATTTTCGTGTACAGAGCCTCTTTTTAAGCAATTTTGTTGGTTATCCATATTTAAGAAAATAAGGTTTTTATGAGATATGTCTGAGACAAATCAACTGATTTTCAACAAACTTTTCATACAATTAGCATCATGGTAGGCAATGTTAAATGATGTGTTTTAGTGGCTAAAATACTTATTTTAAAAATAATGTCGCAGTAAATATTTCGGGTTAGTGAACCCTATCATTCAAAACATCAGACTGATTACATCCGAAGTTGATGCTCCCAATCCTACCTTCGTGTTGCAGTTGATTGCAAGTTAACTTAATTTTACGAGGTTTACTGAATTCGAAACCTCGGTAGGTCACTCGTGTATTTTAATTGTCGTTATACTGTTTCACATGTTACTGGTTTCATCTCTAATGATATTGCTGTCAATGAGACGTCAACGCCTACCTACCATCTAAGCTTTCAAGTACTTGAACCAAAATTAATTTGCTCCTATGTAAAGGAAAGTAGGCTCATTAGTTTTCAGTATCTTCTGGTTTATTCGAAAGAAACACCCGTCTTGCGTAAATTGAAGATTTTATAGTTATTCTCTCTGTGTTAACCGGAATTATTCACGGAAAGTCCTTTGACGTTTACGGAAAATCCGTTTTTTAAAAAACCATCTTGTCTGTAATTTTAAGAAAAGTTTAAAAAATTGTTACAATCCATTTCCAGCAAAATTGCCTATTTGTGACAGTTAGGCGACCTCGGGAACAGGATTTGTCTTCTTAAGACCTGATATAGCATTGTCACTCAAACATTACTCGCACTTGACAGTGCCACAGCGAGTTCCAATACAGCACGTTTATTCCAAATACGTTGAAAATAATAGAGCGACCAGATCTGTGAAGTGAAATTTTATCAGAGTTTTTAAAATATGTTTACAAAATATGGAACGGTGTTAAGAAAATCCTAAGCTTTCATTTGACGGTAATGAGTTACATAAATGTAAGGGAAAACACCCGGCCAGCAATTGTTCCCTCAAGATTCACAAATACTGCAAGAGTGGAGTGGAAACACTTGGGAAGCTCTTGACATCGAGGTGTGAGGTGGGTACGGATCAGCGCCGGAATGTAAGAGCGGAGGGAAAAGGATATTCACGAGAAAACCCATCGACCAGCGGCATCGTCCGGCACGATTTCCACATGTGAATATCAGGGAGCAGCGTCGCCGGTCATGGAGGAAAGTAGTCTAACCACTACACCACCGTGGCCTCCTTATTGCAAGGGACTATATATTCACGCATGCACATACGGGAGATATAATACAACTATGGTAACAAAAGATATCACTTTTTTTTAATTCGAGGGACTGTATAGTGGTCAGACTATTCGCCTCCCACCAAGGCGAACCGGGTTAGATTCCTGGCGGGGTCGCTTCCGGATTTTCGCATGTGGGAATCATAGTGGACGTTGATGTTGCCAGGCGGGATTTCTTGGGACACTCCCATTTTTCACTGGCCTTGCACTCCGCCACTTCTCCAAGTTCACCTCTTTCCACACTCACCGCCTCTGTAGACCTCGCTGTTAAGCGATGACCAAAATCTCTGAACCTAACAACTCAGTTGCTTGCAACTTATTAACTCGAACGAACTTTTCACATCTACTTAGCTAACATAACAAGTTCTAGTTATTTTGTTATGTGTAGTGTAGTCCTACGATCACTAGTGTCTGTGAAACTTTGTGCATATACAGGTTGAGTATAAAAGAATACCCCAACTTTGAAGGTCTATAATATCAAAACCAAACTACCAACAACCTTGATTCACCAATCAAATGGACCGTGGAACCCTGAAAGTTCTTTACCATACATTCATAAATGTTTAATGTGACCACCATGAGCAGCCCGGACGACAGCTACGCGATAATCAATCTCGTTCAACACTCTTGTCAGCATGTCTTGGTGTTACGGTTTGGATGGCGTTCGTTATTCTCGTTTTGAGGTCGTCAATGTTAGCTGGTAATGGTGGACGAAACACTTGATCCTTTATGTACCCCGATAGAAAAAATCCGCACGGGGTAAGATCCGGGTTTCTTGGGGGCCAGTGATGAAGAGCCTGGTCACCAGCTTCNGGGGGCCAGTGATGAAGAGCCTGGTCACCAGCTGCTGCTCGACCAATCCAGCGTTGCGGCAACGTCTCGTTCAGGTAACCGCGAACAGCTGGGTGCCAATGGGGTGACGCACCATAACGGAAACATCAGACCGTCCCCTTCACATTGACGTGTATAATGCGAGCTCGATACCACCTCAATACCTCAAACCGAGAGTTACGAACGCCATCCAAACTGTAACACCGGACATGCTGACAAGAGTGTGGAACGAGTTTGATTATCTCGTAGATGTCGTTCGGAATGTATGGTAAACAAACTTCACGGTTCCGCAGTTAATTTGATTGGTGAATCAAGGGTGTAGGTAGTTTGGTTTTGATATTATAGGCATTCAAAGTTGGGGTATTCTTTTATACTCAACCTGTATAATAAACTTGCTGTGACCGCAGCTCCACTCGCGCAGACTAAATAATTATTGTTTATGTTTTTCTTTTTTTATATAAAGTTGAATTTAACTTAGTGTTAATATTCTCTACTCTATACATTCTATAAAACTCAACGTCTCAGTGAATTAAATGGTAAAAAAACTTATTAGTATTTCTCTGTTATAGATAGATATATGCTACCGCGGAGTTTTATTAGGTATTTTTATTTTACAGATTTGGCAGCAAATTTTTTCCGAATTAATTCACTATTATCGTTTGTAATTTTTTTTAGATATTTTCTTGCCACAAAAAGGAGCCAATATCATCTTTAAGCCCTCCAACTATTTATGTGCAAGAAGTTACGTCGATCTGTTGCAACGTTGCATTGTTATTCCGTTTGTGTACTTTTTCATTTTCAAATAAGAATTTCCCCGTGAGAATGAGATATTATCTAGGGATAAAAAGCAGATTTGGTCAATTCCCGGCCCTCCAAATATCTCTGTACAAAATATCACGTCGATCCGTTGCTCCGTTGCGACATGAAAAGACAAACAAATACACTTTCGCATTTATAATATGAGTTACGATTGCACGAAAATTAGCACGTGTTGCCGCCTTCTAACATACTCAGCATGGATGATAGTATGCTGGCTACAAGGGGAACCAGCCGTCCTGCCTGACGGATGGACATTCCTTTCGTTCCCAGTCGCCAGGCCTGTTTGATATACGATATATCGATCATGATACAATATTTCTGATATATCGCAACAGAGATATGCCCAAAAAAGTAGCGCAATAGGTATTTCGCATATCGCCATATTAGCGACATGCTATGTTATTTGTATACATGGTTAGCGATATGGAATTTTAGCATTATACAATGCTAGCGATATGCGACATTGGAGTTTTTGGTGTTGGCAATTTTGCGATGATCGTTTTATGCTTACATATATTCGTATTTCGATATTTGAAGTGCTAGTATGATCAAAATCATCAGCGTCTCCAATTGTGATATCAATATTACCTATATTTGCTATATCAATGTACCCGATATTATCGATGATAATTTTTGCGCTACCAGTATGAGCGATATTTGCGATATCAATATACACTACTGGACATAGAAGTCGCTGCACCAAATAAGGGTCATTCACTTGCAATAAGATTAAGACGACCTACAATAACAATTGCGCAATGCATATTATCGAAATGAATATGCAGAAACGTCACTGCCACAAACTGATATAGGAGTAGCTTGTGGTAAGTTCCCACTGATTAAAGGGAACATACAACACGCTGAAAATAGAGAAATCTGAATGTTAAAAGAGGCAGACTCGAATGCCACGGCATCCTACTCACGAAAAATATCACCACACACACTAATCTAAACGGCGTCGTTTGGTCTGACTGCACGAAGCTGGATGATCGGCTCGTCTAATACTCATTAATATTGCCCGTGCTGTGACATGATGTGTGCAGGCGTGGATAGGTACGTAGAGAAGGAACTACAGATAGAGAAGATCTCCGTATCCGCATACATGCAATAGCAGAACGTGGCACCACATCNAAGCTGGATGATCGGCTCGTCTAATACTCATTAATATTGCCCGTGCTGTGACACGATGTGTGCAGGCGTGGATAGTTACAGGTTGTACGTTACGTAGAGAAGGAACTACATATAGAGAAGATCTCCGTATCCGCATACATGCAATAGCAGAACTTGGCACCACATCCATACAGATCCTGCAGGCTGCGAGGTCTGCACTGCATATGAGGTCCCAACAACAAACCTTCGTCGCGGTTTGAATGAGGCTGACCCACAGGCACAGCGTCCATTGCGTCGTTTGCTTTTGGCCCTTCGACGTCGTGCGGCACGCCATCAGTTATCGTCCCGGACACCAGTTGTTACGTTGCGCCATCATACGACTCTGTCGCATCTCACGTCTCGTGGCTATTGAAGACGCGGAAATAGCACAGCGATGTCCCAATGAGGGCCTGCGACCGCGTTTTCTACTATTTTTGCTCAGCATTGCCAACGATGTAATGTAGCAAGATAAGGCTCGCTGCCACACAGCTCGCATCACCCAACACGATCTACAAACGTGGACACCGCTCCTTGGCCTGCTAAGTCTCCACGTTTGTCCCCTATTGAACACGCACGGGGTATGATGGGACGACGTTAACCCCCTACTCAAATACTGGCTCATCTATGAGTGCAGTTGCAGAAAGCTTGGCGGTATATACAGTAGCTCAGAACTTTATCTGTCACTTGTGTGACGGAATGCTCTCTGTAGAGCCGCTAGACGAAGCCGTACATCATATTGACCATGTGCTTTGCCAATTCTAAACAATGAGCACTAAATGTATGAAAGACGAATCACTACTTATTTGTATTATCATCTATCAGCAGTGTATAAGCTATATTTACGATATAATTATGTAAGAAATGTGTGATATATCACCATTGATTTTTATTACATACTGAATGTGATTTATCAGCTGATAACTTTATGATCAACATATTGTGAAAGCACATTGAAAGGTAGATACGCACTGCCCTACTGGCCGCCACATATGGATGGAGCACTGGCGGGATGGAGGTGAGGAGCAAATGGAGCACCTCGAGAGAACCTGCACACCACGACAGAGTCCACCACACGTGCCAGCGGCATGAAGCCTAAGTCCAAGCCACTGAGAACACGGTGGGCCGTATTCAGAACGGACTACGAATCGATAACATTCATACGATAAACTGAACACTTTTGTGCCCCTTCTGATTTAATTGAAGCTTTCCGCGAACGTTTTACACTTCCATTATGAACACAATATTTATAGCTGTTCACGGTTAATTAAGCACTTTTCAGATGCATACTTAAGATCAATTTTTCCATCTCATTATGTATTATTCAGCCATTTGTATAATAAACATTGCCATGTGTCCGATTACCATATTTATGCGTCATTCAAGCAAAACTGAGAAATTGTAATGAATATGTAAAATTCACAATATAAATGTTTCTAAAACAAGAAACACTAACTTCGCTGGCAATAAATTTAAACTTATAGTCTCAACAATGTGTTAAGTGTTACAAACAATTTTAATTAATTGGCTGAAAATTTTGCTATGAGCTTGTATGCTGGCATGTGCTTGTAGTTAATACGCACCTCAAGACCGTCTTGACCGCCTGTGATTGGTTGCACGCGAAGGATGTTCGCTGGGACAGTAGGCACATTATAAAAATGCATTCGTCAAGTCTGGTGTGTGTATTTTCATCCCATACATACTATTAGGCCGATTGCCACCTAGCAACTAAGAAATCCCGGTGATACAAAACCATGTTTGATGTGTTTATGTAATGAAGGTAGCGTTGGGTTTTTTTTATACTGTGAGCAGCCTTCAACAAGGAAACTCCTGCACCGCTGGGGAAACAAGATTTACATAGTCTTGCCTGCGAATTCTCTTGCTTTGACACATTATTGCGCAGCTTTGGAAGATTATTTCTTAGCAGGTCTTCTAATTACCACCGGCGAATTAATGGCCAGGCATACAAACCGAAGCAACCCCTGAGTTGTAGTACTCAACTTATTGCAAGTAGGTTCAGTACTACAGTATTACAGTATGGCGCAGTACTACAGTATGGTGCAGTACTACAGTATGGTGCAGTACTACAGTATGGTGCAGTACTACAGTATGGTGCAGTACTACAGTATGGTGCAGTACTACAGTATGGTGCAGTACTACAGTATGGTGCAGTACTACAGTATGGTGCAGTACTACAGTATGGTGCAGTACTACAGTATGGTGCAGTACTACAGTATGGTGCAGTACTACAGTATGGTGCAGTACTACAGTATGGTGCAGTACTACAGTATGGTGCAGTACTACAGTATGGTGCAGTACTACAGTATGGTGCAGTACTACAGTATGGTGCAGTACTACAGTATGGTGCAGTACTACAGTATGGTGCAGTACTACAGTATGGTGCAGTACTACAGTATGGTGCAGTACTACAGTATGGTGCAGTACTACAGTATGGTGCAGTACTACAGTATGGTGCAGTACTACAGTACGGTTCAGTACTACAGTATGGTGCAGTACTACAGTATGGTGCAGTACTACAGTATGGTGCAGTACTACAGTATGGTGCAGTACTACAGTATGGTGCAGTACTACAGTATGGTGCAGTACTACAGTATGGTGCAGTACTACAGTATGGTGCAGTACTACAGTATGGTGCAGTACTACAGTATGGTGCAGTACTACAGTATGGTGCAGTACTACAGTATGGTGCAGTACTACAGTATGGTGCAGTACTACAGTATGGTGCAGTACTACAGTATGGTGCAGTACTACAGTATGGTGCAGTACTACAGTATGGTGCAGTACTACAGTATGGTGCAGTACTACAGTATGGTGCAGTACTACAGTATGGTGCAGTACTACAGTATGGTGCAGTACTACAGTATGGTGCAGTACTACAGTATGGTGCAGTACTACAGTATGGTGCAGTACTACAGTATGGTGCAGTACTACAGTATGGTGCAGTACTACAGTATGGTGCAGTACTACAGTATGGTGCAGTACTACAGTATGGTGCAGTACTACAGTATGGTGCAGTACTACAGTATGGTGCAGTACTACAGTATGGTGCAGTACTACAGTATGGTGCAGTACTACAGTATGGTGCAGTACTACAGTATGGTGCAGTACTACAGTATGGTGCAGTACTACAGTATGGTGCAGTACTACAGTATGGTGCAGTACTACAGTATGGTGCAGTACTACAGTACGGTTCAGTATTACAGTACGGTTCAGTATTACAGTACGGTGCAGTATTGCAGTATGGTGCAGTACTACAGTATGGTGCAGTACTACAGTATGGTGCAGTACTACAGTATGGTGCAGTACTACAGTATGGTGCAGTACTATAGTACGGTTCAGTATTACAGTATGGTGCAGTATTGCAGTATGGTGCAGTACTACAGTACAACGCGGTGTTTCTTTAGGTGCACAGAATATGTTTTCCGTTTTGGCAATTATCTGTGTATTTTTTAAAAAATATGTTGACAACAGTTAATTTTGCTCTGTTTTTTTCTGTGTGCTTGTTCCACGGCATATTCAAGGTTTATTGTGGCATGCTAGAAAACACATAATTGAATTGCAAGAATCGTTTAAATAATATCCCTCTTCGCTTACTTCCCTATTAAGTTTAAGTTTCTGTGATTAACGTAGTGCCCAGAGCGGGATTTACGCACGTGGAAATCTTGCCGGACGATGACGCTAGACTGTGGGTTTTCTAGGGAATTTCCCTTTCCCGCTGCCCTTGCATTCCAGTGCTGCTCCGTACTCACCTCGCTTCACCCTCATCAGCTCTCAAAACCTCGTTTTAAGAGCAGTCCAAACCTTTACACTCTCCAATGTTTAGTTATTGTACGTTCAGGGCAGTGCAGCATCCGTGAGCTATAAAGGCGACACCTCTGCGGCAATCTATGTGGAAGAGATTGCTAGCCGCCTTCTACCAACTACATTTTTGTGTTCAAAATCCCATTAAAGCCAGATGTAAGTTTACATAAGCGAACTCTAGTAATATGAGCCAAACCTGCTTCGCACTAATAGCATAACAGTGATCAGGACTATGGGCTCACGAGTACTAATCGCAGTGATCTAAGTTCACGTATAACGTATGCGAACTAAGATGTTTCGCATTTAAATTAGATGAAGATCCGATACTGCTTTGCACTCTTAAGAATCTGCAGTTCGTCTAGCAATTTATTCCGTATACTCTATGGAATGAGTGTCATTCACCACATTAAATCTAACTTGACGTGTAACGCATATTGGGAGTAGAAACCTCGCTGACCTCCCCGCCATATTATCCTCCCCGCGAGCACTTACCAGTTGACACGCGTCGCGAGACACGTGGACAGCCAGGACAGGTCAACCCAGAGGAAGGATCGCAGTTATACGTGTCAAGGTTGTACCAAGTAAGAGCCGGCATACCGCCGAAGCACCCGGAAGGCGCTACGTAAATACGTAGGAAAGCGGGAGAAATTGCAGAGCCAAGCTAGAGCACCTCTAATTACACAAGAGAAAACAGCTGACAGGCTTGAAAGTGGTGCCATGAGAACTCCTCTCCTCTCTCAGTTTATAACCACCTTCGAAAAGCAAAGAATAACATAAACTATACCTGTATAAAATATTTTAACAATACAAAAACAAAAAAATGCCTGTGTTTATCCTCCACTACCTTAACAGAAAGCAACACATCCATTACAAATATTATGTTTTAGTTGTAGGCTACAGTTCTATAAACCACAAAACCAGAAAAGTTAAATGATTTTGTTGCCTGAGCAATAGCAGCATTCGGTGATTGTTAAATAAATAAAACCTGACTGGAAGTTCGTTAGTAAGAAATTGAAATTTTTTTTTCATTGAAAAAAAATTGTTCAGAACAGTTACAATAGAAGAGTTTGGCAATAGAATTTCAACATAGCAGCAACCAAATTACTATACTACCATCAGATAATTATGTTGGTTTATTACTGTTGTAATTTTTGCAGCAACAGTCCATTTACTTCAAATTTCCTGAGTGAATATAGTGCTGATTCAGGAACACTCACAGAAATAACCTCAACACAGTTGTGGTGGAAGAACTGTTCGTGTGAACCATATAGATGCAACTTGCAACTGAAATCATCTTTCGGGGCCGCGGTAGTGTAGCGGCAAGGTCGCTCACCTCCTCCACAGCGAAGCGGGTTTCATTTCTGGCGGTGGTACTCCCAGAGTTGCCCGTTCATGCCGAACGATGCCACTGGTCAGCGGGTTTTCTCGGGGATCTCCCGTTTCACCTGCCATTGCATTTCGGTGCTGCTCCAAACTTACCTCGCTTCACCCTCGTTGGTAAGGTTTCTGGGTACGACGGGGTGAACTGCCGAGCGATGTAGCTTTACAATTGTGTATTTCCTTGCATGGTCGTTATGCACATTTTCCACTGAGATTTAAAGAGCAATCAGTGTGAGACACAATACGCGCGTGAAGATGGTCCTGTTGATAACCCGCTCCATTCCTCATACTGCAATTTACAGTTCTAGCGCAGATTGTGTGATTAGCAACTGTAGGAGAATTACAATATGAATCAGAGATGAACCAAACATTTTGTTTTCATGTACAGTGTCGTAAAAATAAAGTTGGCCATATTCAAAAGTGAATACAAGTTTACGTATAAGACCTTTTATCAGAAGAGCGACAAGAAATGAAATTACCCATGCTTGGTGGGAAAATAGGAGGCAACAGCAAGTTCAGTATGTACACTATTCAAATGGTTTTGTTCCATAACACGTATTTTGTATTATCTTTCATTGGCAATGTAATCAAGGAAAATAATAGAGTGAATGAGTTATTTAGTGAGCTAGATCTGATAGTGTAAGCAAGTGCAGAGTGCATTACGAGACAACTCGCACAGCGCGAAACGTATGCGAGATGGCTCACGGCTTGCTCAGAAGCTTACATATTCCTTACACTGGGTTTTGAATGGGAAATGATGATGGTGCAGGGGGGAAGGTGAGTGGCATGCGAGTGTGTTCGTGTTTTATTTTGTTATGTTGCCATGCATGGGAGTAAATATTTTTGTGCACTACAGTCAATAAAAGGTCGCACTCAAAGCATCAGCTATACTTATTATTATTTATGTTTTTAGTTAGGTTTTTGTTGTAGTTATTAAGAAGTCATCAAATTATTAAAACCAACACAGTGTAACACGAAAGAAGAATCGCGTAAAAAGTCTTCAATGTTCCACATTCTCCAACCGACACATTGGAATACTTACAACTTCTTTTATGGCAAATTATAAATTGCGAATGAAACACGTGTATTAGTATATGTAAATTTACTATATTTTTCCTACAATTTTTATTAATATACATTATTTTTTGTTTCCAGGCATCCATTGCTGGTTTTAAAACAGGAATGGTGTTATACAAATGTGATAGAAATCGACACTGTTCTGTGTGTCATGCCAAAATGCAAAGCAAACACCACCAAGCCACATATGTTTTCTTGATTAGAAGAAAAGTGAGACTTGCAGGGAAGCTGATATTGTGACAGATGGCCTCCTTCAAAGCGAATATTATTTGACCACAAATTAAACAAACTTATCTGTGAGAATTTGATATACTTACTTCTTGTAAACTGGTTGTCGACGTTATTACTCTTGCGTATCAGCGGAGGTTATATATGGGAATATATTGATATAGCATGCTTGTTTGTAGACTAATTTATTTCAATGTTGACAGGTGATGGAGATAGCTGTGTACATAGGAAATATTTTTTTACGGCTGCCTAATGGCTGGTAATTTTTGGAAACGCGCAGAGCTCAGTGGTCGAGACACAGAGGGGCTATCTTTGCTGGTTCGAAAGTTTTTTTACAAGTATCAGTGTAGTGTTTTTACCCATATGTACACACTATCAATTAAAGCATACTTGTAACATACTATATGTAATGTATTTACAAAGATATATCATTGCAGTAGTGTACTGTTTATTGTAGTGCTTTTAATATACTAGCACATTTTAGTATGGGCTGTGTGATTGTTATCCAACAGAAATAAGAACACTGTGAATTTCATGACATACAAATATATTAGCACATATATTATACATTGTTTTTTGCAGCATACTCACACATCAAAATATTTATTAACAAGTAACGTACACATAAGCATTACATCAATATAGCAATTAAATATAAACATAGACAATAAAAAAACTTTTTTTTTCACTTTACTTTTGCAAGCAGAGTAGTGAATAGTTGCAGAAGTAATGTCTTTCTATCAGCAACTGTTAATTTGCGCACGTCCTAAAGCGATGAATTGCCACAATTCAGATATGATGTGGCCGGCAACATCTTACATTAAGTTCTGCGATGAGACGTCGCAACGGACTTGGTGGCGGCAGGCTTCTTACATTTGACAGCAGGCAGCTGGACGTCCTCCTTAGTATTGTCAATCACAGCATTAGCAGAGTTGGCAGGTTCAGCCAAAGGTTCTTGCGGAAGGTAAACTCTTATCGCATCTTGCAATAAACCGTGAGTTATAACTTCCTCGGGCTCACATTGCAGGGGAGTGTCTGTTCGCATATAGTTAACGACACATCTCCCCAGAATACTGCATTCGACCATCTGCTGACGTTTCTCGTACGTCGATGTTGGGTTGTGCATCGGGAACCAATGTGCTATACCGTCGCACTGCTCGCTGTACATTCTTGACTCAGCCTCGCCATCACAGACATAGGTTATACAGTTGTTGCCAGACGTTACACTGCTGTAGACTGTCTCTGGGTGAAATGGTACGTTCTTCTTGAGCTCACTGGTGTCGACTGGCAGGGTAGACACAGCTTATATAGCAGCCATACGGCAACATGACGACGTCAGCGGTTCTTGAACAATAATATACTTATAAGGGCATAAAAGTCGTACGTTATGTTGCAACATTTAGTCATNTAGGTTATACAGTTGTTGCCAGACGTTACACTGCTGTAGACTGTCTCTGGGTGAAATGGTACGTTCTTCTTGAGCCCACTGGTGTCGACTGGCAGGGTAGACACAGCTTATATAGCAGCCATACGGCAACATGACGTCAGCGGTTCTTGAACAATAATATACTTATAAGGGCATAAAAGTCGTACATTATGTTGCAACATTTAGTCATTAGCTCTAAGTTCATCAATAATCTTATTTATATCTTCGCTGA
The DNA here is from genome assembly GCA_002778355.1 of Clitarchus hookeri. Classification (NCBI taxonomy): domain Eukaryota; kingdom Metazoa; phylum Arthropoda; class Insecta; order Phasmatodea; family Phasmatidae; genus Clitarchus; species Clitarchus hookeri. Next base: position 23,034 of record NQII01012335.1, read on the forward strand.
CATAAATATATCCCCTTCTCTGTAATGCAACCAGCATACGTAGTCTATCAACCAGGTCGCTGAGGTTTTCAGAACAAAGTAGCTCGACTTCACGACTCTCTTCGCAAAAGGTTCACAATACATGTTTGCATCAATGTTCTTCCATGATTGGTAGTTTGTGACATACCTCTGAGACAGAGTACTTGGTTCGAATCTTTGTTTATTCTGTCTCCACTTAATGTATCCACCTTCTTCATCATCGTGTTTACACTTTTGATTTGCAGATGCGGTTACTTCATTATCGTTAGTAGAATATGTATATTTCGCATCATCATCTTCCTCGGACTTGACTGTCACAACTTCGTGCTGGATAGTTGTAACATCCCTGTTTTTCATCTTACGCCTTAGCAATACATGTTTGTTGTTCATGCCGTTGAACGATCTCTATGGTTTGCGCTCTTCATAATACATATCCGCAACAGGCGTATTTTCTTCTTCCCAGATGTTTTGGAACTTGATGCATGTCCGGATAATGTTATGGGCAATCAATAGTTTACACGATGAATCAGTATGGGAGTCAACAAGTTCAATGCTTGCTGTCTTGTGCCAAGTAAAGGTGAGTTACCTTTACATATAGCAGTATGCCTCTTTAGATTGTCACTTCTACCAAATGTCGCACCGCACAAATTGCATGATAGTATTCTGGAGGTCGGTTTCTTTTGACACTCACTCTGTTCATGTCCTCGTGCATTGCAACTTTTACTGAATGTCTTGTCGCAGTAACTGCATTGTTTTCCATGTAATTGTTGAACACTTGGTGAAGTTTTGCATGTAGGCAAACATATCATTTTCGATTGCATGTTCTTCACACTTTTCATCATATTCAAGTATATGACAACTTAAACATGTGTACTACTATGCAGTGCAGACACCTCCCCTCTGTGGACTCCACCCCTCTGCGGACCACTCTTTTCTGCAGACTCATCCCCTCATTTTAATGTCTACAACACTCGTAATTCCTTCTTCACACTCAGTATAAAGGTTTTTGCAGGTTGTCGTACAGGACATTCTCGATTGCATGTCCTCAATCTGTATACATCTATTTGTAATGTGGCCTAAGTAAACTTGTTCTCAAATGTAGCTGATGTATCTTATATAACGTCCAACCGGAACCCTTTCCCATATATTCTTCTTCCTTGTGACATTTTCAGTATACTAGCTTCAACACTGTTTTCAATTTTGGGCGTGTTATACAGAGGTACATTAGGTCTTGAAGGCTCTCTCGCTATATTCATCTTTGTGTAGTTTTGGTTTGATATATTTACAGTCCAACCATATATTATATTTTAACGCACCTTTTCTCATCTTGCATGTAAGTTAATCTACAATATTCTGTTTCATATGCTTAAGATATGTACAAATATCATCCACCATGTCTGATTAATAAGATGCAACATACATCTTCATAAGAGCTCGGAATGCAGATTCTTTCAGTATAAACCCATTCTCATTTGGTAAGTTTACAGTAGATACAGGTGTAGGTGCTTTATATGTACGCATTTTGGTATGGTTGTAATACGACTCGCAACATAGTTTTATCTGATGGTCGTGTTTTTTGAGAGCATGCTGTTTGGAACACCTGTTACTTCATAACTTTTGAATCCACGACGACACTTATAGCAACAAGTAGTAAAGTAAGCCCATAGCGTCTGCTTCAAACATTTTCCAGATTTCTCATGTTGGTGAGCACTGCTACTTTTACTAAAGGACTTGCTGCAGTAGTGTCATGAATATAGTGATGCGTGCGTTGTTACCGCATTGGTGAAGGATTGTGTTCATTGTTGACATAAAGGTCAAAAGTTGGTGACATCTGATCGTCACAATTTATT
>NQII01012336.1:4853-23260 GCA_002778355.1 Clitarchus hookeri
TACGTTATTGTAACACATGAACTCAGTAATTTTTGTCTGACCGAACGGGTTAACAGATATGAACAATTATAACGAATTCGTTATCCTCTAAAGACAGCATAAGACAAGATAATTATGATATCATAACAAATAGTTACGTAATTTTTACATCACGTGCATAAAGTTCCTAATTTGTAGATTCGCTGTTTCGTTTGTTTTCTAACGTGTTTTTTTTAACCGGTATGGGATATAAATTACTGCTAAGCGCGATAATTGAAATGTACACTTTTACCGTAACCGTGCGCTTAGGAAAAATATGTTGTCTTATATTTGTACCATATATTGATCAACTTTTATACATTATCAGTGAGTGCTCTTTCCTCGCAAGAAAAAAAATTGGGCACACAGTTTTCGCATAAACACATGTCGGAAACAAAATTTTACTCTTTTAGAAATGAACAAATAATGAAAACCATCTTGCTTACAGAAATAAGATAATTCACACTGAAAGAAGATGTCAAGAGCTATTACAAGATGTCTATAAAATTGCACAAGAAAATGTTTTTTAAATTTCAAAAAATTGCTGAAAAATAAGGAAATTCTTGCAAATTTTTATTTATGGCTGTGCCTAAATGTATTGAAAATAACTTTTACTAAACATAACTTAAAATGAATTATGACAATATCTTTTAGTTGCACTTTTTAAACTTTCTGCAAATAGTTCGGTACGTTTTATTTGTACACTATAAAAAAAGTAATATTTTGACTTTGAAATGTCATTTTGCAGAAACCATGTGATCTAAAAAAAATGTATCCAAGGAAAACGTACTCACAAATAGTACCTACAAATTAAATAATATATGGTACAAATATAAAATAACAAATTTTTCCGTGGCCAATGCCCTTTATAATCAGATGTAAACAAATAACTAGCGAATTAACCCTTACTAAGGTTAAAATTCTACTCAGGTTAGGAATAAAACGCGATTTCTTATGAGAGCGTTTGGCATAGGGAAAATTTCCGCCGGAAGGTGCGCAATGTTCCAAAAGTTAACTTTTAATTAAAATCTTAATTTACGTGAATGATAAAAGAGAAAGGTTTTACTTAGTTACGAAGATATTTTATATTTTATTTGTGATTATTGCTATTATCCTGTTTTTTAACGTAGGAAATAGACACATGCGACATTGGCGCTTACCTAGTGGCGAATATTGGTTGCCAAACTTTCAATATCTAACTTCCCAACCTGAGTAGAAGTAACCTCGTCCTAGCACAGCGAGTGGTAAAACGAGCAGGACTGTAGGCGAGAAATCAGTCTAGCAAGAAATGTTTAAACACAGCCTAGAATATTTTTGGCAAAATACAAAAGGAAGTCGCGATGTAGATATTTTGTTTCCTCTTATCACTGAGATATGTGTTTGTTCCAGCCAACAAAATACTTGTTTGTATAGGACCAAACATATTTTTAGCACCCCCATCAAAATATTTTGATGAGTAAACTTTAACTTTAAAGGCCACAAAGTGATTTTGTTCATTTAAGAAAAAAACACTTAAATAAACCAAATCTCTGTGTTGTGCTAAAAAAATTAGACTGTTAACAAAATATTTAATTGAATCAACTGTGTATCTTTGCTTGGTCAGTAGTTTGATTGCCTTTGTTCGAGAATTCAGCTCCAAAGCCACATGAAAATGTTTGTGACAGTAACGATAGTAAAGGCGTTTGTTAGTGATTTATGGACGCTTAATGATGGAATAAAAATCCCAATAAATTAAGTACAATAGGAAACTGAAAATCAAGCTGAAAAAATTGAAATATTTATTTACTTACTTTGTCCTGCATCTCTGTTTATGCGATACAAATTAATTTCGATTTCATCAGTAGTGACTTCCTTTGACGTCACTAGTGCGTAAAGTTCAGGTGCAAATAGTTCTTGTTTGAAAATCGGTTGTGTTGAATTTTCTTTTTACAATAACCCAAACTGTTTTATGTACGTAGAACCATGTAAATCTTAAGATGCAAAAACAAAATTTTACCGCTTGAGATAACCAAAAATAAACACAACAATTTGGTTTCAACAATACACATATTATATACAAACGATTTCGATGCGCAATAAATCTTTATTTATTCAACAAAATCTTTTCCTCAGTGTAAAGTTGGTCAGTTTGTACTCGTTCATTCCCAAATTAATTTTCGAACTCAAGTGTTTCGATCGCTTTATTTTGTGATGGCCACTGTACTCGAGGCGAGTGTTCTTCTCGAAACCAGTGGACAAGGTGCTACATGCTCGTCACTGTCAGCAGTAACCAATCATAGAGGTAGTGATTTTTCGCGGGAAAAAAAATACGAGTACAAGGTAGACTTCAATACTATAAGAACCTAAGAGCAGTTTATCCCTATAGAAATTTGTTGCAGTCTGCTTGAGAAGGCGTTTCATATTTGACTGGGCCACTCAAAATTCGGCAACATCGGCACGGCTCCTACGTGATTCGAGTGCAGACAGTCATCACGTGCCAAGAAGTAATTCAGCAAATGTAATATGTAGGGCAACCAGAATTTCGCGGAAATATTTTCTCGCATCCTATATTTCAATAACCCTACAGGCGTACCAGCTGTTTTCTTCTGCATATCGGTGGCACGTGTCTGTGAGAAGACATATTCTTACTTGACTGGCCAATCAGAATCAGGTTACTCCGATACTGTACGTCTGTGATTCGCGGGCAGACACCTTAGACGTGCGCGAGTTAAAGTCATCCAACCGTGATACCGGTGCTGAATTAACGTGTTTTGGATAACAGCTAGCCGTGAAACCTTTCCGCGAAATCAGGCTGCCCCTAGATGAGTGTAGCAGAGTAGTAAAACCAATAGAAATGTATAAAGTCTATCCCATCCTGTAATATTAACGCGAATTTCGCATGTCTATATCATGAGCCTCGCATGCTCAGCTTGCTCAACACAGATGATAAAGGGGATTTCCGTGTCAAAGTCAGTGTCTGTAACCTCCATATTTACGTGCCACGTGCGCCTAGATCAACCATTCTTCACTTGCAGCGCACGTGTGCTCGGTTCGGTGAAACACGTGTTTATTTATGACTCTGCCGTCGCCCGTGTTTGGATCCGACAATCGCTACTACACCTGGCGAGTTCGTGTAGTTCACTCAAGTTTATTGACACGTTTATCAATACCGTGAATATTTTGTGCATCTCCACGTGTAGGTAAAGACACTGAGATAATGGAAAAAAATTGTATCATTACATCACTTCTCACTGAAATGTGAAGAGTACAATGTGAAAGGGAGAGTGAGTTAGTGAAAAGATATGGGCGGCTCTTAACGTCGAGGTCTTGAGAGCCGATGAGGGTGAAGTGAGATGAGTATGGAGCAGCGACGGAAATAAAGGATGGGGAAAACGGGGAGATCCCCGAGAAAACCTGCCGACCAGCTGCATAGTCCGGCACGAATCCCACTTGCGTAAATCTGGAGTGAGCCGGCCGGGTATTGAGTCCGGTTCGCCTTGGTGGGAGGCGATAACTGCTCAGCCACCGTGGTTCCCCTAAAGGGGAAAATACAATGTTTTGTAACGTTCTACTAAAGTCGTTTTAAATCTGAGACGTCCGTATTAAGTGGAATAAACTATTTTAAGTATCTGTGAACCAATCTGCTTGGATAGATGCTTAAAAGGGAGAACAAAACAGTAGGAAAATGATGTTCAATGGTAATTTTAATATTTATTTTAAGTTTTTTTATCTTAATTATAGCTTATACATTTTATAAAACGTAGAACGTCGATTAAAAAAGATGCAAAAAAAATCTTTATCGTAAGCTTACCTAGGTATTTTACTTTTAACCATAAACTTACTTAACATATGAAATTAAATTAAATTGTTTTGGTTTTGATTTAATATTGCAATACCGGATGCCTAATTAGCAGAATAAAAAAATTAAGCACAATAATAGGGAATCAATTAAACTTTAAACACATTCAGGTCCTGTTTCGTGGATTGATAAACGTAAATTTTCATCACATCACTAGCCCGGCCATACTATTCTTTCCTTTGTTCCATTGTACAATTTAGAAACCTCTGCCCCCTCTTCTTCACACCTGGTATTATAAAACTATCCAATAAAATTTTATCACGAAATGAACAGCAATAAATGTAGGGTAATTAATTAGCTGCATCTGTCGTTGGAACTAGACGTCGGCCGGATGCCATCTTGGATCCAAGTGCCTTTGACGTTGATATTTGACCNATTTTTTCAATTTATTAAAAAAAAAAAAAAACTTAAATTTCTGGAGGTTCCCCACACACCTTTCGCCCATACTCATTCCACCATCTTGGTAAGTGCAGTCCATCATCTTGGTAGGCGTCACAGCCACCGTCCGCCATCTTGGTCGGTACAGTCCGCTATCTTGGAATGTAGTACAGCCGACATCCGCCACCTTGTTTTTTTCGTTCGTCATTTGTTTATACATTACTGTAGTTTGTCTCTCACCTTCGTACGACCGCCAGATTTGTTTTTTCGTTTGTCATTAGTTTTACATTTCTGGTGCTGTCCCCACCACCGCACCCAGTAGACCACTAACCCCCGCCACTCACCTCTTCCAATATATTTAATTGACCAATTGCCCCACCCCTATTTCTCATTGCAAATTGCCCATCTGCTTCCAATATATTTAATCGCTCCACCAATGTTTCTCATTGGCTAATTACACCGGTGTTTTCAGAAACCTTCATTCTACCAATTAGTCGGTTACCCTCCACCCCCTTCCCATATTTTTAATTGCTCCGTAATGTTTCTCATTGGCTAATTACTGGGGTGTTTTGAGAAACCTTCGTTCCGACCAATCGGTGGCCTACCTAAATCGCGAGGGCGGACTATTTTTTCCCCCTTAAAAACGCACCCAGAGGCGCGCCTATAAGACGCACCCAGAGCCCTCTCGGGAAAGTAGTCATTTTTCTCGCAATCGTTCCTTTTTCGCTATTTCAGGAGGAAAGCCCAGTGACAACTTCCAANTCGGGAAAGTAGTCATTTTTCTCGCAATCGTTCCTTTTTCGCTATTTCAGGAGGAAAGCCCAGTGACAACTTCCAAACTTGCAGGATTTCAAACCCCTGTTAAATGTACGATATCCATGTTTTCAAGTGAAGAAGAAAATAACAGCAACAGCAACGCAGAAGAAAATGGAGATAATATTATTCAGCTTATATGCGCCATATTGGCACGAAGAGCAACTTCGTCAATACCGTCTACTAGCAAGAACCCGCATCCATCAGGCAACTCGTACCAACCCCCATCGGCCAGAACATCCTACAGCTTATTTTCTCCCAGCTTTGCAGAGAGGCACATCAGCTCCGACTTCGAATACAGTGGTATGGAAGAAGAAATGGAAGTGTCCGTCGCCGAATTTTCTCCATTCAGGTCAGAAGACGTGAACAAGTACAGTGAACTTAATTGTGGGTACCGANAGTGTCCGTCGCCGAATTTTCTCCATTCAGGTCAGAAGACGTGAACAAGTACAGTGAACTTAATTGTGGGTACCGACGCGTAAGTTTTCGAAATGCTAGAGGCATTCTACGAATTCAATTTTGTGACGGTACAATTCACTGACTATGCTGCTACGATGACTTCGAAGACTGCTATGTGAGGGACACATTAACTTGCGAATATAAAAATTGTTATGTTTACAATTTATGATCTAACTCTACGCTTTGCGCTGGAGGAGTTGGTAAAACCAAATCTTGATGTCCACCTACGCTAGCAAGAAGCGTAGCATACGAACTTTTTCGAAAAAGTAAAAATAATGATGTGTGCAAATGGCAGGAGAAATGTGATGGACATAACCATGTTGTGAAAAGGCAAGGTTTCCCGTATTCTGTCTCCACCTGCACGCCTTTTGCATGGGAAGTGCACCTAGACTCGAGGCCGAGACTTTCCACCAAGTTTCGCAGTGGTGGAGTGCGTCCTGGTGATAAGTTCATTTCCGAGAAGAAATATGCAAGTTCATATCCTCTACTGCACGGCGTAACCTTCACGGACCAGCCGGCTGTTACCGTAACTGTGGAGCGGTGTGACGAAAATGTTAATTTCCTCTTTGAAAGAAGCGTCTTCGATGGTAAGACTCTTGAATTATCAGTGCATGATTGTGACAGTGACGAGTGTGCAGTTCATTTTTGCCGCCCTTAAACAAAATTTCTCACAAACATAGGAAATATGAAAAAATAGATTGTGGGTGAACGACGTTCAAGCAAGTACGACAGGGAAAATTGCGAATTTATAAATGAAATAAAAAATGATTAACTTAAAAAAAAAATTATCTGAACGATGTTATGGCGCTTGACACACTTTTTTGGTTTCAACGCCACCGGACCCATGGCCAGAGGTGCTCGTGTGAACGTGTGCATATGAGCTTTGCTCTATCTTTAGAAAAACCCAGGTGATGAAAACCTCCCTTTTCCCATTGTAACTTTTTTAAGTTGGTGAAACACACAAGTAATAAAGTGTAAAAAAAATATTGAAGTGCGTGACTAAAAGTTTTGATGGAAAAAGTATGTTTTTATGCTATGTTAAAAAAATTATTATTAAGTATAAATAAATGTCGATGTGTTTAATTATCTCATAAATGTTTTTGTTTACCAATATTTTGCACTTTTTCAGTAAATATGTTTGTCATCTAAAATATTTTCTCACGCGTGTTTTGTAAATATAATATATATATTTATGTTTTGCTTAATATCTTCTTCTATGTGATGTGTTAATACGATGTATTTATATATTAAATTATATTCTCTTAAAAAAAAAATTTTGGAATGGTGAATAATTTTGTTGCAAGTATTTATGTGACATTTTCATTGGTATTGAAATCATGTTGAAATACCGTGAGTGATTTGTTTGCTGCTGCATGCAAGCGGCACAGAGGATAGATAGAGAGAGAGAGAGAGAGAGAGAGAGAGAGTCAGATGCGGGCGGCGTTCTTGTGTGACGTGTCAGAATGAAGGTCGTCACGCTATCACATCACACTCACGAGAAGTAGTTAATGTAGGTCAGTAGCGGTGCCATTGTGCCACCCACAATATTTTTATTGGATACCCTTCTTTAAATGGTTATTTGCTAAATATTTCACTAAAGTTATTTTTTGTAATGGTAAATCGTAAAAAGCAAATAATGTGCAGCAAATTTTACCATATTGTTTTTTATATTGTAGGTAAATAACTCATGCATAATTGTTATGTAATAGAAGGCACTGTGGAATATTGCACGTACTTTTCCCTTATCCAAGGGAAAGGCAAGAGCAATCAATTTTTATACCAAAGAAAAAAAAACACTTATTTTTAAAAGGAGAAAAAAAAATACTGAAAACACACGCACAGACGTGTAATAATATTTCACTATATTTAACTCAAAATCCACACATAAATATTACACCAAAAAATTTGGTTAAAATACATGGTTTGCAAGAATAGGAGCAAAAAATTCGTGTCTCTAAAATCACATTTTCACGTCTATATAAATGTATAGTGTAGTTGCAGACTAGGATGGTATAAAACTGAGCACAAATCCTTCAATGCAACATTTTACGTACGCAAGAACACGCACGCAGTTAGCCAGTCAGAGGTGTAAATCGGCAAAATCGCTACGTAACGCCGTAAAATTCTTCCAGAGTTATTTAAACACTTATGAATATCATCCCCGTGAGACCGATGGGAGGGTGGGTTAGCATCGAGATGCAGCGGAGACCGCATGTATTCACAGCGAAGGCATCTTTCAACATTTGTGTAGGCAATATCAGAGATCGTAGAGTATTGTACCGACACAGTTGGAAGAAAGAGTCCCCGTTGTTTGCACATGTAAAACTGTCATTACGGAGTATCCATTTTCCAACTGCGGTACGTTGCCAGCTTCCAGCAGCAGGGAACATTCAGTTATGTTGTCGCATGTAGCCAACTCACCTGTCTGGGAGTCCTGGGAGGGCGGCGTCTGGGTGCTCCGGAAGGGCGTCCCCGTCGCGATGCCGACTGTTGCTATAGGTGCAGCGCCGGATTCTACCATGGTCTCTAATGGTGCAGCATCGCATCGNGGCCAATAACAAAGTAATGGAGTGGGGGGACGGCCAAATGCTAATAAGTGGAGTGGGAGTCTTCCCCCGCCGTAAAAGCTACGTTGCAGCTCCCAGGATAGAGGACACCAGAGGAACTGCGCTGGCCATCAGCTGTGATTTCAATCCAGCAGAAAGCTAATCATGCATGGGATAGGAAACGCAACTAGCCGCCAGGTAACTCGTATTGAACCCAGCATGGCAATAAGTTGGTCGGCGCGCGTGTGACAGGGTACGTCCGAGCGGACGTAGAGAATTACTCCACGCAAGCTTTTTCTGTTTCCTTCGCCCGCTCAAAGTCCGTATACGTTCGTGGCAAGAGTCCCCCTTGCTCCTTCGGTACTGCATGTTCCCGCGAGTCAATTATTTAAATAAAATTTTCACTAATATTTAATTTTTGCACACTATTTATTTAGAAAAAAAATTAAACTTTATATTTAAAAAAGAAAATGTTTAAAATATAAATACACAGATGATTAAATGTTTATACATGTATATTTTATTTAAACCAAATTAAAAAATTATAAATGCACGTAAAATTCAAGGGTCTTAAAAAGTTTAACGTGCGAACCAAAACATGTTCGTAAAAAATTATTAGCAGTATTTGATTTTCGATCTGACGCAGTAGAATGGGAATTCTCAAAGTGCCTTCTTCCAAGTTAAAGTCGGTCGTGGACGAACCCATGTTGGCGGCAGCAGGTGACGTCACACGTGAACGTTTGCATGGGCACGCTTCACAGTTCGATGCAGGTTCCCCAGAATTGTTATGCATCGTGGTGTCAACATAATGGCTGGGGCCGTTTGAGTCGAAGCTTCGCTGGTATTATTTTTCCGACGTACGAAGATCTGGGTGGAGCAGTCAGGGGCGTGAATTTCGGTGGTCATAGGAGGAGGGTCTACCTTGCCTCGTCTCGAGGTTGCTGCAAATTCCAGAACCTGGTGTTAAGAATTACCTCTTTTAAGATAATTCATACCCATAAGGGGTTATGGGCGTAGCTAAATAATGAGTAATGATTAGGTAGAGCACAACAGTATAAGATGAAGTTTATTGAACATAAGGATTATACAATAACTATTTGTGTGACTTTTGATCGTAGGAGCTTAAATGGAACACCAAGATGCTAATTAATTGTGTTAAGTATTTTTAACTCACGCAATTACTATATTAATCTAATTGGAATGTCCCCGCCTTGCTCATGTTGCCGGAGNGTTAACGACAGCTGGACACACCCATCTTCAGTGGCCTTTTCGTTCCAGTGGCCCGACGACCAAAGACACCGCTCCCGGTGTTACGCTGGCCTATATCGGGCGCGTTGTTTAATATTTTCGGTTCCGTTTACTGACCGGTGGAGTGGATTTCTTCAACTGTCTTTCGCAAGGTGTTATTGCAATCACGCTCGTGCCCTGGTTCAATGTTTGAAGGTGTGATCAGGCAGGCCGTCTAGCTAAGGCCTGATCACTTTATAACACTGGTCCACGGTTGCTGGAAGAGTTGTATCCCGTTTCATGTGATAAACCACGCAATTCTCAGGAGTACAGCAAGTTATTAATTGTTGAGTAGGCTCGCAATCACCCGGAGTCACTGAATATAACCACTGGTCCCATCCTTCACATTTTTCTCCGTAGCTATGTAGTGATCCAGACTCCCAGAACGAATATGTGATTTTATAGTCGTGCGGATATGAGACGGCGTACAGGTTCTCCGGATGATATGGCGTCATCTTGCTCCCACGGTGACTCGTGCTTGACTGGGCGACTAATTTATTTTCGGGTTCGATTTATTTACATAATTCTTTTTCGCATTGTGGGATGACATCATCTATACACGTGACTGTAACGTGATAAGGTATCTTCGTATTCCACACAGCCCGAGATCATGCATACGACTTTTATTTGGAGAGCCAAAAGCGATGTTTTCCCCCTTCGAGTTAAACATGTGCAAATATCCTTCTAATACGCGCTCTCGTTGTGGAGGCATAGGTATTTAGACTGTGATGGAATTCTGTTTGGACCTCCACGAAACCATTGGCATTAAGCAACCCAGACTCTGCCACGATTCTTGGTCGTGGTGATTTCTGGCACGATCGTGGATGCTCACCCTGAACCCTTGATTTTGCTACAAGTACACTCGTACACTGCTGAGAAGAATACTGTACACGTCAGATTTTGGCAGGTGAAGGTCCTACAGCTACGCGGGTTTTGCATGCCTCTGCAAGTTATCTCGCCTAGCAAATGCCATGCCACATTTTACACACGTATATGTCACTCGATCTGCATCATTCAAACATTCATACTTTTCATGTCTTCGGACACATTTGGTGAATGCAAACTAAGTGTTACAGTAGCATCACGGGTACTGAGGTGACGTCTTTGCAAATTAGATAGGTGTTAAATATGTAAATTTAAAAACATGCGAAGTTGTGGTACCGTATTTTATGATGTTACATATTTCTCTGGAGACTAGCTGATCCGAAACGATACTCCAAATTTCAGAAGATTTGTAATTTCATGGGAAAATATATGCGTATTACGTGCAAGTTTGATAATATCCTGCGACCTGTTTGAATTAAATATTTGAACTTATCAGTCAGAATGCTAAAAAGACGTGGGGTGAGAGAGCGATCTGTCACCTCTGGCATCGGACGAGAAACTGTGCCGAATGACATTTTTTTCATTATATACTTTCCCTACACTAGCACGCTCTGGCCGACAATACTGAAAACACGAGCGGTAGTGGTAAGGTATTAAGCTTGGGTGAATAATTGGTCGGACTAAAGTGTTGTGGTGAGGGGTATGAGAATAAATACTCAAATACAATGGTAATTTAAGTTGCATTAAAACGAAAAATGATTTTTGATCGGTCTTAATTAAGGTTTGTTATAAAAAAAAATATTGATTTAATAAATTAAGCATGTAGGCATACCGCTGATTAGAAAAAAAAACTTTCTAATAGGATGGAATATTAAAGATATTTGTTTGTCTATGAAACAAATGTGATTGACGACAGCTTACTTTGTGGCTGAATCGTCAGAATGAGTGGGTACCGACATCTCGTTTGGCAGTGAAATCGTGAAATCAACGCTACCTATGTGTTTAAAATATAATCCAATATGGAGGGCGTCGACAGCACCATTTATACTTTTAAAACATAAACAAATATGTCTACCGCCTGGTGGCTAAATAGACAGGTCCTCCGGTGACGAAATTGGTAATTAATACACTAGCGAAACCTTAATTGCATAAGGTGCAATGGTGCTTTAATTAGGATTAAAATAAAAAATTACTTTTTATAATAGGTATTGAGGTTTTTATAAAAAATTTATATTGAATAAATTATACGTATTGTTAAAGTCCCGCATCATGCATGTAGGTACACTATTAATTGAAAAAATATTTATTTTTCTGAAATATAAATGGAAAATTATATATTTTCCTATTCCTATAAGTATAAGTGCCAAGCTCACCTGGTGGCTGAAACAAGAAATTAATGCCACCTTTGTGTTTAAAATATAATTCATCATGGAGGGTGCTCACAGCACCACCTATACTTTAAAAACATAAACAAATATGGCTGCCACCTGGTGGCTAAAGCGGCAGCTCGCCTTGTGGGTAAAGCGATAATTAATACACGAGCGCCACCTAGGTGATGAAAAAATGAAACTCAAGATGGTATCTTCAGCAATGTATAAACAAATAACAAACGAAAAAAAACAAGATGGCATCCATTAGCAATGTATAAACAAACAACAAACGAAAAACAAGATGGCGTCATCAAGCAATGTATAAACAAAAGACAAACGAAAAACCGGCGTCCTTCAGCATCGTATAAACAAATTACAGACGAAAAAACCAAGATACTATCCTCCAGCAATGTATAAACAAATGAGAAATGAAAAACCAAGATGGCTGCATACNTTAATATTCTTTAAAAAAAATTTGTTATTAATTTTTTGGAATTTTATACATTTTTTTTATTTTCTGGGTCAAAGGTCACCAGGGTCAAGGTTGTCTGGATCCAAGATGGCCGCGCCGGCTGACCGGAATGACAGCGCACGAACAGTTCCGACACTCTGGTCCCAGGTACCGATATGCCAAAGTCCACATAATCTCTCTACTGACATGGACTGCGAAAAGCAAACTAGTATTCAAGAATACTTTAGCATGGGACGGCACGCGAACGTGGACTGCGAGTACCTCAGTCAAACTTATTCCCCTGTACCCATACAACTGCTTCGCGACAACGTGAATTTCCTCGTTTTGTTCCGCATGGACGACACTAATTTACGCCACGTTTACGACGATAACGGAAACACGGACATGACATTTGCAGAATTTAAAGATATGTATTCTTTGTGCTGGAAAGACAAATTCGATATATTGGTAATAGTAAAGGACTGATCGCTACATAAAGACAGGTACAGGCGTGAGCTCGATAAGTTTATCCTACGAACGCAACCATGAGTCACGGAAGCATTTCCAAATTTGGCGGCATCGATCGCCACGATGACCTTGAACGTGGGCAAAATTGGAAAGTGTGACAAATTCAGTGGTTTAAGATTTGGTGGCTGTCGATAAACGCATAGCGACCGTGGAGGCGCGGATAATCGACCTTATCAATGTATCGAACGCGCAGAGACGAGAAGAATTGAAGGACCTACAGAATTATTACTGTCCAAACTGGCTGCGAAAACTGATGTTGCGAAGTATAGCAAGAAGATATTGGATACGTGTGTCGGACAGCTCGAAAATATCGAAAAAGCAAGTTCAGAAAATTACAAAAAAGCGTTGTCGATATATATATATATATATTTATTTATATATATATATATATATAGACACACACACACATGTACGAAACAAATTTTTCCTCTCAGTGAACGATGGATAATCGATGCGAATTGGTGAGCGAGCTTCAGCGAGCAATCGAGGCGGTACGAACCAAATACTTACTCGCAAAAAATAACATAATGGCCGTCGTGAATCGAAGGGAGGAGGCTTTCAAACCTATTACCCTACGGNCCTATTACCCTACGTCTGTGAGGTAATTAAAAAAAAACTGAATGAAGGGGACGATGCCCGCGTTTAAATCAAACATGGTGGAAGAACCGACCCCGACGCGTAAACGGAAAAGAAGACCGGAATTGCCCGAATCGGAAGGTGGTATCACTAGCGTCGAAGAAGGTTTGCCCCTGATCGATTTGCTGCGTGCGCGAGAACGGAAACGAACACGAGAGCACGGGCCCGATGTGGGCACTCTCCTATCTCATTACATTGCTTCCTACTCCGACCGTACTGCCGACAAGACTTGCGGTTTGCAGAAAAAAAGGTGGAAAGTGGTACCTTGGAAATTAGGAAGTTTTATTTTTCCCAGGGATGTACTGCAGATCGGCAAGCGCAAGGTGAAAATCACGCAGGGAATGAGCGAACTTTAGTTTCGTAGGTGCCCTGGACACTACATCGATTCGGATTTGCGCAAGTACCGGCTTTTGTTAAAGCAAAGTCTCGCATATAATGCCGATAATAACACTGTACCACATCGATTTAAAGACACGGCGCACGAAAAATTCCCCATTATAGCCGGACTGTTTCCTATGGTACATTAAATTGGTAGTTCGGGTTTGACTCGGAAATTGGAGAACGGAGAAAAAATCTACTATCAGTATTGGGATGATTCGAATGAGTTAGTAGACAATCTGAGACTTCTGATTGCTTCGTAGGCAGCAGGAAACCGCTTGCACACGAACGAAATAATTTCCATCGTCACAGAACTCGCGGAGGTGGGCTACATTTCGAAATGAGCAAGTATGCAGTTGTCGACGAGCTGCACAAATACCCTAGGATAAATTACCCACGCAGGAAATACGTCATGAAAGGGTTGGACGATACTTTCCAATCTACACTGATCGAAATGCAAGACTTTGCTCGTGTGAATATAGGTCACCACTACATTTTGACCATAATCGATACTTTTTCCAAGTGTGCCTGGGCCAGGCCGCTCAAGTCGAAGAATGCGCGTGATGTCACGGAAGCCGTGGTGGATGTGTTGCGCGAAGGACGCATTCCGAGAAATCTCCACACTGACGATGGTAAAGAATATTTTAGTGCAATTTTCCGTGCATTTATGTAAAAGTATGGCATAAATCATTATTCTACATGCTCTGGGCTCAATGCCAGCATCGTCGAGCGTTTTCACAGGACGCTCAAAGCTAAACTGTGGAGAAATTTCACGGTGAACGGAAATTACAAGTGGTTGGATATGCTCACAAAACTCGTCCTCGAGTACAATTCTACCATTCATTCTACCACTCGCATAAAGCCCTAAGATGTCCAGAACGACTGTCTGGTTCGGACCGTGAATGCTATTCCGACGAGGAGGGACCCACGCAAGCCCAACGCCTAGATCGGTGACTTGGTGCGGATGTAAAAAAAAACGGGGAGTTTTTCACAAAGGCTTCCGTCAGAACTGGTCTGCAGAGTTGTACAGGGTGATGTGTATACGACAATCGTGCCCACGTATATATTACCTTGGGGATCTATGTGGCGAACCCATCATTGGCGGATTTTACACCAAAAAGATATGGCCTACGCAGTTTCCAGACATGTATTTGGTAGAGAAGGTGCTGGAACGAGGTAATGGTCGCGGGTACGTGCAGTGGCTGGGACACTCCAAACATGATGACTCCTGGATCGCCGAGAAAGACTTTTGGCGTAAAAACAGTGCTAAAAGTTTCATTAAATGTAAACATAAATTTTTTAATATAATAATCGTCACTTG
The DNA here is from genome assembly GCA_002778355.1 of Clitarchus hookeri. Classification (NCBI taxonomy): domain Eukaryota; kingdom Metazoa; phylum Arthropoda; class Insecta; order Phasmatodea; family Phasmatidae; genus Clitarchus; species Clitarchus hookeri. Next base: position 19,702 of record NQII01012336.1, read on the forward strand.
TGTGCTCAGGAGCTTGTTCTTTCATTTCTGTCCCTCTTGTCCCCTCAACGCCTGCGGGTTGTTATGTATGCACGCATGGGTGCGAGATTAATTCTCTAGATGTTTAAATTTGGAGTAAACCTATGAAGTGTTTCATACATATAGGTATATAATATTAACTTAGTGTATGCATGTTTTTTTTGTACTAACGAGAACATAATTTATATTTTTACTATATGTTGTTTTGGATTTGATGTGATCGTCATAATAAATATTTATTCTATAATTTATGTTTCGCATGCGAAATATTTCAAGCCTTTTTAACTAACATGAAGCTGATTATGAATAGACGGTGCAGAGACTTATATACATTATATTTTCTTAGTACGCTGTCCTTAATGTTGTTTTAAAGGTTTGTAGAATGTATGTGACGGGAGATTAATTTTTTTAAGGAATGTTTTGTCTTTTTTTCATAAATCAGTATGGTAATGAGTATAATTTTATCATCAGTATATTCTGTTTGTCCCCATTAGTATGTCATGACAGTTTTTCATAAATCAGTAAGTTATGTCGGTTTTTCATATATCAGTATGGCAACATGAATATTTTTTCATCAGTAAAGTGATGTGTATATTTTTCTCAAGTGTCGAACCTGGACCCTCCTGCCAGTGTGCCCTTGTGTGTATTCTCGAATGGGCTAAAGAAAAAAGTGTGTTTCCGTATTAAAGTGAATTCTTTTTGCAACTTATTAAAGTTTAACATGATAAATGAAAGTGCAGTCACTCTCTGTTGGAATAATAAATATTTATTCTAGAATACATATTTAACGTGCGAAATATTCCGAGCCTTGTTAGCTAGCGTGAAGCTGCCACTGTAGGCGAGCGAGCTGCCGCCTCCGTTCCCAGGCGGCGCGGCCGACCGCTGAGTGATCAGCAGGAAGGGCACAGTCCAACTCACGGCTGACAACTCGTGAATACTGCATGCGGTGCCAACCTTAACTCTAGCTGTCTCTGCAGCCGCTACGCGTCATGTCTAAGAGATAATTTTCGAGGCATCTTTCATTTGCAAAGTGTTTTACCTCTAAAACTTAATTTATTTAATTAAATAATTACATTCCTACAAGTAAAATATATCAGACATTATTTTAGTAATGGCTAGAGTATAATTGAAAATATAATTTTTTTGATTCTTTAAATTATAAAAAACTGATATTTACTTTTTTTTTCTTTACCAACGGGTTTTTTTAACTTATATGAGCAGGACATAACTCAAGATAAAAAAAAATATTTTTTAAAACACATTTATTTATGCACATGTTACAATATTCTTCTTCTTCTGCATAATACAAGGATTACTTTTTTAAAACGAGTTTCTTGCCTGAGTGATGTATGGCATTACACACACGGAATATATATTTTTTAATGTACCATGGGTTACTCATCGTTTTTTTTTTAATGTACCACGTTTTATGGTAACTCTACTCTTTGATTTTTGCACTCGGGAAGTCTTGTGGCGTACGTCTCAACGAACTGTCGAAACGGTGGGCAGTTCTGATGGGGCACGCATTGCGAATCGCCGACTCTTGGCGTCTTCCGAACACATGCACAGTGCAATAGGGAATTATGGCAGTGTCCAGTATTACCATAATTTCCTCGTACGGAATATTTTCCTCGTGCCACCTTAGTCCGAGCGTTTCGTACGTCTGTAGGCGATACGTTTGTTGCATGGTGCGGTCGAGGTGCTACCATGGACACGGTGGTAAAAAAGTTAAAACTTTGGTTTTCTCGTCTTCGTCACTGTTCGAGATGGCAATCTGCTTGATGGCGTACGAATCCAACGAGCGAAAACCTTGGATGTTGCATAACATTTAATAAGATTTTTGGTAGATAAAATATTTTAAGTTCCCATGAACACGCCGAATTTCAAAAAAATTTTACAAAGCCATTTAAAACTTTATTGAGGTCCATACACAACGGGCACCTGTGTTCTGGGTTGGTTTACTCGCCGGGTAGTGCTGGCCAGAAAATTTCTTGAACGGGAGCATCTTCCATAGATACAGCTTGCAAGTAAATAACTTTCACGCGGACATCGTCTTCTACGGGGACGTCGTCTTCCACAGGCGCAGACGTCGCGAGGGCTGCTCGGCGGGCCTTGCACCAACCCCTGCGATGCTGCGTGTTGGGAACCGAGGTGGTGTAGCACTCGAAACACTCCTTGCACAGGAGGCAGTCCCGTATGTTTTCTTCCTGCTGCAGGTAGGCCGGTAAATACTTGAATACGGTCGTAATTTCGTAAGGTGCGTAGACCAGAAGAAATTCTTTCGGCAGGTACGGCAACTCATCCCGTTTGTCTAAGACACTAAGCTAGCGCAGCCTTCCAAATTCCAAAATGGCCGAAAGGATTTTATGGCTGTTCAGACAACACACATGCTTTTCTAAGAGCAAGAACAATGACTGATTTCCTGATGGGGCTCAGGGCGCGTCTTATAAAGAGATTTTAAGGGAAAAAAAATAGTCCGCCCTCGCGATTAAAGTAGGCCGCCGATTGGTTGGAACGAAGGTTTCCGCAAACACCCGAGTAATTACCCAATGAGAAACATTGGTGGAGCAATTACCTATGTTGAAAGGGAGTGGAGGGGAACCGACTAATTGGTCGAACGAAAGTGAGTAATTGGTGTAAGAGGTGACGAGGGTGGAGCAATTAGCCGATGAGAAACAGGGGTAGAGTTCGTGCAACGCCTCTAATTGGTCAAACGAAGGTTTCCGAAAACGCACGAGAAATCAGCCAATGAGAAACATTGACAGAGCCTAGTTTCCGCTGTTGGTTATGAAAATATTATTTTTATGTTTCGATTGATCGTAAAGGTCTGTTGAGACGAAGAAGTATTAAAAATTGGAATTTCCAGCATTCGTTTTGCTTGTTAAAGCACCCGCTGTATAGAAGACAGCCTACGTGTTTAACTAACACATACTGACGTCTTAGAAACAGCACGTAAGCCCAAACACACTCACATTCATGGATTATCCAGCATTATAGCCATGTACCTCTTCGTCTTAAGGAAGTTAAAATTACAAATATGTNTTACAAATATATTCTTATCTTCCAAGAAATTTGATGGTTTTGTTGTTTTATATCAACGGAAAAATGACGAAAATGCTAAATGAGTTTGAAAATAATTTTCAGTTTCTTCACTGTAAAAAATGTTAGCACTTTAATTTTAAATGTTGTGAAAATAAATTTCTAAAGTTGTTTAAATTAATTGTTTATTTTCAGTTAGTGTTTCTTGAAACATGAAACGTTTATCGCCCGCGATTAGGGTTTAAATTATGGCAACGTTTTTGTTTGAATAAAAATTTAAGTACACAATTTTAAATAAAATTTTAGGTAAACGACTTATAGAATTTTCATTAAAAAAAATTTTCTGTTACTTTGGTTACATTAACATTTTGTTTATATGTATAAGTTACACATAAGTGGTAGCGTAGCAAGCGTAGGTAAATTACTAGCAACAGACAACACTTTGAAACCAGCAAAAAATTTAAAACTTAAAATGTTTGTCCTTCGTCCTTCTACGTAACTA
>NQII01012337.1:17186-45226 GCA_002778355.1 Clitarchus hookeri
ACCCAGTTACAGCTTGAGTATGAGATATCCGTACATACTGTACATCACTTGTTTAGTTGTTACAGCAAATGAGCCGCAGGCTTCGTGTTCTGCTATAACAATATGAACCATTAGAACTTACATTATTAGCACGTTTTAGGAATAATATACGCACTGGGATTATCCTTGGGCATTTAGTCTTGCAGCTTACATTGCTGCCCGAAAATAACTTTCCTTGGCTTTATTTAAACAATTGAGTACGCCGGGTCAGAATGGGGCAGTAATGTATAGATGGAAATAATAAACTAATGTATTTATTTCATCACTTATAATTCCATAAATTGCTTTTCCCCTTTACTGACAAACCCAATCACCTCTGTTATATGCATTTCATATACACAATAATTAATGAGGCATAAATGAAAGTACAAATCGGATGTTTGTAAAATGAAAACGTTAATGGCAAACTAAGACTCACCCGAACTTTTATAGAGTGAATTGTGAATTTTATTTACTCAGGCAAGTGCGGTTTAAAAACCAAAGTGACATGTAAATTACTGTAGTGATATTTCTTTTAATCTGTCTTACTATCTTGTGATTCTTGGGTGTAATATTAGTGCATGCTACAGAGTAAATATTGGTCAACTAACAGTTAACAACATTATTTAAACTGTGTGCAGATACAAGATTAGAGAAATGTAAAGCAGATAACCAAAATAACAAAGTGCGTAACTGCCGCTCTGTTAAACGACTGAAATATTTATAAGTTCTCTGTACCGTAACAAGGAAATCCTAGGTGGCAATGCTGTAAGAAAGGCATAAGAACAATCTTTGGTGTTTCCTCTTCATTTCATATGCATAAAACCCATGTATTTCTACAATAAAAGAGTTTCTCGTTTGCTACTTTTTATCTGTACACATTTCAGGATAATAATCAACAAACTATTGTTTATCATTTCGACATCTTGCTTTTCCAGTGATTCTTAAAAATTACAATTTTTTTTTTTGCGCATTGATACGAACACATCAACATAAAACACACACTAATTTTTCTTTTCAGTTATTACAAAAAAAAATTATTGTGTAAAAATTGTTAACGAATTTTTCATAAAACTGTAACAATGGAACATATGGAAAGGGTTTCGTAGATCCATGGCACAAGAAGCATCTTATTGAGTGAGTGAATGAGGGAAGAGATTTGGGTGGCTCTTAACATCGAGGTCTTGAGAGCCGATTAGGGTGATTGACGTGAGTATGGAGCAGCACCTGGATGAAGGGGCAGGGGAAACGGGAGATCCCCGAGAAAACCACCCAACCAGCAGCATCGTTCGGCATAATTCTCACGTGCGAGAATCCGGGAGTGACCCTGCCGGGAATCGAACCTGTTTCGCCTTGGTGGGAGCCGAGTAATATGTGTTTCTAGAGTTAATGACTGATTACAGAATGAAATCTCTGAAACTCCAAGTTATGCACATGTATTTGTGTTTTAAAATTTATGTGGCAAGATGAGGTTCAGAAAGTATGGCGTTCGTAATTAATACGAACTTTGAAAACCACGAGGAGAGCGCCATCATTTGCAGAAAGAAATGTCTCAGAGTTATATAGTAATGGTTTTCGTGTAACTTATATGGGAATAAATGGTATGTAATATACTTAGATATAATCTATGAAAGATGCCGCGGTGGCTGAACGGTTAGCCTGCTCGCTTCCCAACATGACGAACCGGGCTCAATCACCGGCTGGGCCACTCCTGGATTTTCGCATGCGGGAATCGTGTCGGACGATACTGTTGGTCGGTGGGTTTTCTCGGGGATTTCCCCTTTCGCCGCCCCATAATTCTGGTGCCGCTCTTTACTCACCTCAATAACCCTAATTGGCTCTCAAGACCACGCTGATAGAGCTGCCCGAATCTCTCCACTCACTACTCTATAATAATAAGTTATGTTTAATAAAGTACTAAAATTTTCGAACTTAAGTGTAAACAGTCTGCATTCCATGCAAGCAATTTTATACCTCCCAAAAACATAATTAATGAGCAGTGGTAACTAAAATATCCCTAAATATTTACCCAATAAATAAAAGACAATGCAGTCTATGTTCTTTGGTTTCTTCGTCCATATTTATAGAAGAAGAAAATAACGTATTCTGTAGTTAAAGTTAAAACTTGCTCAGTTGACGTAGCGGATATATATATATAGATATATATATTTAAAAAACCCTCAAAAAGCAAATCTAACATAACAGTTGTCCGTATTACGACAGGCCAATGAGATCGCGTGGCGCCGTCTCTCGTATCACTAGCGCCATCAGTTTTTCGCGAAATTATTTACGCGTGGGGAACAATTCAATATCCTATGTGCACACTTGTAGCCATCATTTGACAACTGGCCGCTTGCCTTTGTGTGAAGACGGGCTGTTACTTGAGTGAGGCAATCAGAATTGAGTTTCTCCGATACCGACCGTTCAAAATTCGCGGGTTCACAAGAGAAGACTCGTAACAATTCAAATTATCCACTCACGAAAGTGGTGCTGAACTACAATGATAAAACAGTTTTGTGGGGACCAACAAAATTTTTTTGGTGGCCACAGAATTATTTTGTCAATATAGACATCCCAAATTTTTTTTTAGCACCAAAAAAAATTTTTGTCAGTTCGTAGTCGCCAACATTAAAAAAACTAAAATAAGCCTCGCGAGGATCGGGACTCGAACCCTGGACCTCTCCCATGCGAGCTCAGAGTTTTATTGTTGCGCCATCTTGCTGGACGTTAATGCACTGCCTGGAGCAAGTGGATAACGTAAGTCTAAAACGTGGAACACGTGACAAGGCCTGCACACTTCACCTCATGGAAAGGTTATTTCCTAGAATGATTTACGTGTAACATTTGCTTACTTGGAAGAAACGAATGATATAAACGACGTCCTTAAGAATATCCCTCGTGAATTAGTCCATAGCCTTATGCAAGGAGACAAACCCGAACAAATATGGCGTCGTGACCAGACAGAAAATGGCCACGTCGAATATGCCAGCCATAGCGCACGCGCAGAAGATAACGGATGTAGTTTTGCAGTCGCAGCAAAATTTTATTACTGTAGATGACATTAATGATTATCGCCAACAAAACCATTAGTTGGCAGCCAATAACTTAATTTTTAATTAAGAAATAGGTTAGTGAGCACTAAATAGCGTTGGTACTTGTCAATATACGTGTTATTGGTGGAGACCTGAAGAATTTGCGGATTCATTTTGGGACAAGCTAGGATTCAAAACACGTGCGTTGATATAACTTTAGCCATTGTTCCACGCGGTGTTTGACACCTCCTGGAGAACGGTGTACAATTGCCTTCCCACCACTGTGACAGCAGACAACCAATGCGCAGTTGATATTACCATATTTATACATAAGACTGTTGTAGAGTCTAGCCTGCAGGTCATTGAACTCGCGAATTTTCCAGGTCTCTAGTTATTGGACACCACAATACGGTTTTTACAGCAACAAAATTTCGCCATGGAGATCATCAACCAAACAGTTTTCGTAGCCACTGACAAAACTTTTTATGTCGGTGTCAAGTGCGTTGGAACGCAGATTGTCCAGAAATCTTTCCGCGACAAACATGTGGCCCTACGTGATACGTATCACGCAAAAGCTGGACATTGAAAAGCTTTTCTTCGCGTGGACGTGCACGTGAAGAGACAGTAATAGATCTTATCGAAGCACATACGTCAAGGTGTAGACGGCTTACGTGAACGTTTCACTTGTAACGTGTTACGTGAAACGCGATCTCACCGTAGTACAAGCTTAAATCCTTCCGCTAAAACAGTTGGCCCTTGTCTAAAGGTGCGGAGTCTTCCACTGCGTCGACCGGCTTTCGCAGATCATCCAGTTGGCTGGAGTCGATGGGGAGCGGTCCATTCTCCAGTTCTCCAGCAGCACTACTGCTGGCTGGACAAGAGCCAAGTCATTCGTGTTCGTCTCCGACGGCAACATTTCAGAGGGGTGCAACCCACACGCCTTTTACCTGAATGGGGTTGGTTTCTTCCCGTGACTGAAGTAATTGGCAAGTACGGCCGAGCTTCTCACTCGCGCTTAAGGGTGTTCGCCACGGCAAAATTTGTTACTTTAAATTTTTATTACATAATCTAAAACTTTAAGACATTATAAGTGATTACACTTTTCTTGCAAAAAAAATTGGGAGCATAGTTTTCGCATAAATACATGTTTAAATCATAATTTTACTGTTTTAGAGATGTACATCTAGTGAAATCTAACTTCCATACAGTAATTAGTAGAGACCTGAAAAATTGGCGTTTTCATTTCGGGACAAGCTAGAATCCAAATCCTCGTACGTTTGTATTACTAATGCTATTGGTACACCCGTTAAATTACACTTCCTGGACAACTCTGAGCCTATAATGGATACACAGTAAAATGCAGACCGAATCACCGTCTTCCGCCAATACAACAAGCCACCAATGAACAGTGATATCCGAATGATTTTGCATACGAAAATGGAGTATAGTCTACAGGTCATTGAACTCACGAATTTTTCAGGTCTCTAGATATAGGCTGTTCACGGCAAACTAAGCAATTTTGAAAGCCCTGTTGCACATTGTGTATTCTTCCACCATATGTGAAATTATCGTTACCATAGACTTGCTATATTCATGAATCAGTCAAGTGAAACTGTGAAATTATTAAAAATTAAAATTTTTTAAAATGTGGCTTATTGTTACACTTATATGGATTAAGGAAACAGAAAGAAATAGTTTCAATTTTCACAATCGTTTACACAACACGTTTATTTAAACGTTAAGCCATGGAAATACTTTTCCTACGTCGTTGCCAACTTTACTGGGCACACGCCTCTCACTGCGTCAGTTAAAATATTTGAATACAAGGGCAGTGACATTTTTCAAAGGTTGGCTTCAAAGGTGTTCAGTTAACCGTGAACATAATGTAATTCAATTTGAAAGAATATACCAAGAGCTACATCAATACGTCTATAAAATAGTACAAGGAAGTATTTCATCAATTTCGAAAAAATAGCTGAACATAAAGAAATTCTTGCATTTTTTTTTATTTGTGGCCGTTCCTAAATTTTTGTAAAATAAATTTTGCTAAGCATACCTTAAAATATATTAAGAGAATACCCTTCAGTTGCCCTTGTTAAATTCGCTGCAAACAGTTTGGCTTATTTTATTTGTACCTACATTATATAAATACAGTCAAATATTCACTTTGATATGCCATTATGAAAAAAATCATGCGATCTAAAAAAAATTTTAATTGAGGAAAAAGTAGTCACAGATGATTTATAAAATTTTAACCGTGTGAGGTACAAATTTAAAATAACAAATTATTTTGTGGCCAAAGCCCTAACACCTTGTCACAGAACAGGTAGGTATACAGAATTTAAATGGTGTGGAGAACAGAATACTTTAATCTTTCAACACCGTAATCGTATGTCATACGGGCAATAATTTATTATTTTTCCAGTGGTTTAAAAAATTAGTAAATCCATGTCATTAATTTAATAATGCAGTCTGAACAGCAGGGTGAGAAATCTCTCCCTTAAAAAACAACAAAAAATAAACTTTTCTACGTCAAATTTGTGAATAAGTTTCATAAACGGATAAACAATGTTTACCCGTTTCGCTGTTGTCATAGCGAGGAACAGGAAAATTTATTTATTTTTACAACCTATATGCTAGACTCCACTGTCCTATGTATTTTCGAGCCACAGCTTTCTGTTCATTGGCTGTTGCCCCAGTGTGCAGTCAGTTTCTCCTCGGACCAGGTGGCACGGGATTCGGCGCTTGTTCCCTAACACTTACAGTTATGTTACACCCTCGGAGTTCATAAACAGTTATCCAATCGCAAACATTATATGAATGTACGTGTGTTTGTAGTCTAGCTTGTCATAAAATGAATTCCCGATGTTTTTCAGTCCCTAGTTATAGGTAGACGCGAGTATGGCCATGCCCTCGAACATAGGATACCATTAATAACCATTCATAGATTCACCTGATTATCCCTTTTTTTTAACGTAAATTATTGCAACATATATATATATATAGCATCTAGTTCATTACAGGCGATAAATTTGTTACGTGATCTCACAGAGTATTGAACGGGGTTAAGAATTCTTATGCCGCGAATTAGAGTTGCACAGGCCAGAAAGAGTGAGTGAAGAGTTTTGAGTGGCTCTTAAGATAGAGGGTGAAGCGAGGTGAGTATGGAGCAGCGCCGGAATGCAAGGGCGGGGTAGATCCCCGAAAAGACCCGCTGACAAGCGGCATCGTCCGGCACGATACCCACGTGCAGAAATTCCGGGAGTGATCCCGCCGGTAATCAAACCGGGTTCGCCTTGGTGAGAGGCGATTAGTGTGTGCGGCCAGAGTTCACGGGAAAAGCTGCTATCTAAGTTCTGTATTCTCAAGTAATCTTTAACTAAGACGTGTAGTTACTTAATTAAAATCACGGCATTGGATCTGAGATAAAATGCTTTGAATTTTATGGTTAGACTACTTGCCTCACACCTAGGCGATCCGGGATCGATTCCCGGCGGGGTCACTCCCGGATCTTCACACGTGGGAACCATGCCGGACGTTGTAGCTGGTCGGCGGGTTTCCTAGGGGATCTCCCGTTCTCCCCGCTCTTACATTCCTGTGCTGCTCCATACTCACCTAGCTTCACCCTCATCGGCCCTGAAGACCTCGATGTTATGAGCCGCACAAAATCTCTTCTCTCACTTTGAAATATGATTCACGGAATATTTTTCGTAGCATCATTTGCGGCAATTGATTTTTTGCAAACGTTTTACTTTTACATTTAGGATACAATTTTATTTCTTCCATACGTATTAGTAGTTTATTTTTTGTTTGAATTGGCAAATAATAATTCAGTTATTCCGATAATTAACATATGTGATTCGCAGGCGTATGTCCAAGGCACGTAACAGACGGAATGATGAAATTATGGAAGTATATCTGTGACGAAAAGTTTTTCAATTAGGAGGTATGAAATTATTTCGCGGATATTAAGTGTCTTTAAACATCAGGTGTTTATAATGTTTAAGCAGAAATTTGACGAAAATTTTTATTTTGCGGGAAAAAATTGTCTTTTTGCAAACCGAAAACAATTTTGTGCGAGGTCATTGTATCTATCCAGGATCTACGGACTGGATGCCTCGCATCTGAGGCGGCCTACTGGAAAAATTTTGTCCTGGAATGTCAAGTGTCCAGAAGTAGGAAGGAGTGGGCATGCTTACTGAAGCAAACGGAAAGCACGAATGATAAATTACAAAAAGAAAAATTCCTGAGAGTAATAAAAGCATTTCGTGATATCAGGATGGACAGAAAGTTGCCCTCGGAAAGTCTCAACGACTTTCCGAGGGCATTTTGCTGCTCGGGAAATTTTTGTATTACTCATTCAAAGAATAGAAAGCATTTGATTTTGGAAGAATTCTGCACGTTCAAACTATGTCATAACATTAACTCTAATGACGAACTAATAATTCTGTTAGTGATAGTCAAGTATTTACTAGGCTATGGGCGAGCGCGATGTTGTACCCAGTAACCTTGTACTAGAAAAATCAAGAAAGAGCCGGAAAAATTATAAAAACTTAACCTGTGTATTGCATGTGGGTGACCTTAACATCGGTGGCTTTAACCTTAACTCTAGTAACCTCGAATTTAGAAAAAATAAAAATAAAAAATTGCAACTGAAAAGTATTACAGTATATCAAGTGCATTGATACTTCCAATTCATTTTACATATGAATATTACATATATATGTGTATAACCTGAGAAATGTATGTATTACATCTGATATATTGCTACTTCCAATTCATTTTACATTTGAAGAATTAGTTTCTTCGTTCTCATACATCATATAAAGTTCTAAAGAAAATAAGTGTCCAATTCATGTTTCAATATACAACATGAACACCTGAGAAAATATAGATCTCATGGTGTAATATACTGCAAAGATATTTATTAATTTCCAATGAATATTTATTAAAACTGAGATACTGTACAAGTTATACACATACACCAACAAACACATATTATACAAGTGTACTTCAATATCCATTATATTAACCTAATAAAAATATATAAATTTATTAATTACCGTGGAAAAAACTTGTAAAGGAAACCAGTTATACACCAGCGCATGTATTATACAAGTGAAGAGATCATGCTTCAATATCTATCATGTACACCTGAGAAAACATATTTAGTGCTATTAAAGAATCATTTGTTTTACGCTGGAAGAAACTGTGTGTCTAGCCACTCTTCCACCACGACACCAATGGTAATGTGTATTGAATAATAGTATTGATACTGCACAAAGTGTTTAATGGAAAAATTTACATATTACATGTGCGTGTATTATTTATATTTCAAATGTATTGATATTTCCGATTCTTTTTACATATGAATAATTAGTTTTGTTCTCATACATTATTTGGTCCTATTAATAATCAATATGATGATTTACAAGTACTTAAAAACATTGTTCCTTTGATGCCTGCAGCTCGTAGCCTCGGGCAGTTTAATGGCAAGTGGGTTTCATCGCAGGGCCATGTAAAACAATTATGGCTGCCATGGAAATTTTCGAGAAATTGTTTTTTTTTTTTTTCAGTTTTTAAATATTAAATATATTTTTTTAAACTTTTGAAACGTTAATTAAATTTTTTTAGGTTTTTAAATGTTAAATATATTTTTTCTACTTTTGAAAAAAAAAATAACTTTTTTTAAAATAATTTTTTTTGAAAAAATTTGGAAATAAATTTTGGCATATTCTAGAAATTTAGGGGAATTTTTTTGGCAAATTTTGGCACTTAATGCCAAGATGGCCGCCATAGTGGTGGAATGCAAGAGCATGCTGTTGACGTTTTCTTATCAAGGTTCGGTGGTTCCGTGGCTCCGTGTCATGGAACTGTGTTCGAACCACTATTTTCTAACTACTCAGGTCTTCCTGTTCATAACTACTATTCCACAGTGATGTCTTACCAACACCGTGCCGAATGGGTTGAATTGCTGTACAAGATCTGTGGAAAAATCAACAATCCAACAGACTACCTAAATAAAACCAACTGAGTGCTTTACTAGGAAAGAAATCTAGAATGGGGGAATGTATGCATGAGATCATGATGCTTAACATTTTGGTCTGAATGCTGGAGTATGTTTGCGAGTTTGTGAAAGACCCTCTATGTCCAAAGAAATTGGCATGGGATATAGACCCTTAAGATATGTGCACAATTTAAATAATTTTTTTCAAAATGGTCTTTGGTGATAAAATATTTCGCAGTCACTGCAGAACAAGTTGTGTAACAAAGATCGCAAAATATTTGGAAAATAAATTTTTTAGGAAATATTCTGAGGCGCCCATAATACGTTTCCTCTGCAGCGTGCACCGCAACTGCGAGATGATGATAAAGGCCTGTGACGTGTGGAAGGACGCGGCTACTGGTGGGGCGTGATTGGTCGTGCGATGTTAGAGGAGGAGAGGTACGGGATTGGCGTCAATCCCTCCTCAACCCCAAGGCAGTGCGACGTCGAGAGGCGAAAGGCTGGCTGCCTATCTTTCAGGGGCAGTGGGGCAAGATCATCCCCCTGTGGACAGAGTACGATCGAGAGCATATCGGTCATGACGAGCGTAACACGCGAGGCTGAAGGTCGGTTTACGGTGCAACACCTGCACGTAATGAACGTGTACAGTTAAGGCCATCTGTTTTTCCCGAAAAAAATAAAAAAATTCCCGCGCGTGCTAGATTTGAGTTCCCTACATGGGAACCAGCAGTATTCTTTTACTTATTGACGGGCGTGTCCTCTGTTAAAATACAGTCACTCACTTGACTGGCCAATCAGAATTACATTACCCCGATACCCCGATTCGCGGGCCGACACCTAAGTGTCGTGGAAGGTAAAATCATCCAACCTCGATACCGGTTCTGAACTAACGTGTTGTGAAGTACAACTAGACGGGGAATCATTTCGCGAAAAACAGGTGGGCCCTATGTATAGTATACTCACGGTTTCTTCACACTTTTTGAATCTAACCCATGAAACAAAACACCACCTACGACGTGCTTGAATGTTTCCTTAATAAGTCGTGCATTACAATTACTTTAGACGTATTTTAATATAAAAGTACCCTATTATTGGTTAAATTAAACTTTTGCTTATATTTTATCTATAAATTACAATATTTTACTTATACTGTTATTAATAGATACCGACAGAAAGTAGGTAGTTCTAATGCAAAATAATATTGCACTGAGCGCGCACGAATGCAGTGCGTAGTCAGTTTGGTGTAATTATCAAAACTCGGTTAAGCTTTGTTTGCATGAAGTGGAGGGACATCCTAGAACAAGAGCCGTACTGCAGAAAAGTTTGAATTTACCGTGAATTTACTATACATATCAGATTGGAAAAAGGAATGTTTAGGAATGAGCGAATGAGTGAGTGAAGATATTTGGGGTGGCTCTTAACATCAAGGTCTTGACAGCCGATGAGGATTAAGTGAGCTGAGTATGAAGCAGCGCCGTAATGAAGGGGCGGGGTTACGGGGGAACCCCGTAAAAACCCGCTGACCAGCAGCATCTTCTGGCACGATTCTCACTTACGAAAATTCGGAGTGAACTGGCAGGGGATTGAACTCGGTTCGCCATGTTAGGAGGCGAGAAGTCTAACCGCTCAGCCACCGTGGCCCCCACGNACTGGCAGGGGATTGAACTCGGTTCGCCATGTTAGGAGGCGAGAAGTCTAACCGCTCAGCCACCGTGGCCCCCACGCCTTGTGTGAAGTAAAACTGGCTACACACTGAGCAAGCAGCCAATGGGTCGAAAGCTGAGGCACGAAAATACATAGGCCAGTAGAGTCTAACGTACAGGCAGTTTAAAACGCGAAACTTTCCGGTCCTTCGAACCTGATTGTTATCCGTACATACCTTCAAAATTCGCGATATGATAGGGGTTAACGTCAAACTCTAACAACGCGTACCCTTGCAATAGGTTTATTTATGGCCAGTGGATCATAATTTATCTGACGCGTTCTGGGTAACTCTGCACAAATAAATGAATACTTTACAATTGCGTCCCCCGAATCACGTGCAATTCAGTAAGAAAGGGCGTGGCTTCACATGTATGCAGCAGCCAATGGAGAAACGACGGCAGTAGCAGTACTGAGAACTTTAGCCTGTTGCCGAATAATAACCCGAATTTGGCATTTCTCTAGTTATCCGACTTTAGTAGGCAGAATCATCTGAGTATTATGCCCACGCTATCAGAGTCCCACCCCCTTTTTTTCTCTTACCCCGCTCGCGAATTTTCCTCTAGGAACATTGTTGCTTCCTGCTTCGCTCTTTAAGTTGACTTTTATTCATGGGAATATTTACAGAACTGTAGAGGTAACATACCGATATGCAGGGCCACCTGATTTCGCGAAAAAAATTTCCGCACATGCTATATTTCATCATCCTACAGGCATACCAGTATAATTCATTTGCGTATTGGCGGAGTGTCTCTGCGAGGAGAAGTTTTATTACTTGACTGGGCAATCAGAATTAGGTTACTCCGATTCTGCACGTCTGTGATTCGCGGACAGTCTCCTAAGACAAGTGAGAGTCGAAAATCAACCAACTGCGATACTGGTTCTGCACTAACGTGTTCCGGAGTACAACTAGCCGGGAAATCATGTCGCGGAGAACAGTTGGCAGTACAGATGCGCGATCCGTAATGTCCGAGAAACATTGTTGTGGATACAAAGCAAGGAAATGTTTTCCGTATTTCCCGCAGCTTTGGGTGTCGGGAACGAACAATGCCGAGCCCACGCGGAGATATCTTCGCCACTGTAAACAGAACGTATCTGCGGCAGTTGGGACATCCACGTCACTTAAAATTATTCTTTCCAATCACTTAAAAGTGACATCAGGCGTCTGTAACATAAAGAAGCACTTAATCCACTCTAACATTTCCAAAAAGAGGAAAAAGTTTGGAATGTCACATTTTTGTACAAGCAATGTGTTTATAACCTATGTCATCAGTGTAAGCACTGTGTTTATAACCTTTGTCATTAGTAGAAATACTGTTTTTACAACCTATGTCATTATTAGAAATACTGTATTTATAACCTATGTCATCACAAGAATTTCATAGTCGCGTGGCCCTAATCGCTGACGAAAGTGACTGGGTCAATTTTTTTGTATTCGTGTTCAAATATCTCACCAGTATAAAATGTTTACTTTTTAAATTTAATTTTTATTACACAGTCAAACACCTGTGTAACATAAATTAAAGTGTTTATTTTTCCTAATCATAAGTTTCGCTCTGTGAGGACGGCACAGATTTACTGTATTTGTGACAAGGTTGAAGTAATATACCTTTATGCTCCACTACATAAATATCAGTTGTATTGTTCTTTGTATTTGTACTTATCGTATTACTGGCACTGGCTACACCACACACGCTTAACTGAGCAAAGTTTATTACTGACTATGACTATCCGTCAGCCAATGAAAACGCGCGTTGACTGTGTACCAATTAATGTGTCACGACAGATGTTAGAGGTTTTACAGTCCATAGCGTTCTNTACCAATTAATGTGTCACGACAGATGTTAGAGGTTTTACAGTCCATAGCGTTCTCTTGAATAATGATTAAAAATAAAATTTTTATTCTTTAGGACGCCAATGTTGACATGCTAATATATTTTACTTAGATTTTTAAAAATACCAGCGAAACAGGAAAAATACTAATGTATGCGGTTTGTCTTGGAAANTAATATATTTTACTTAGATTTTTAAAAATACCAGCGAAACAGGAAAAATACTAATGTATGCGGTTTGTCTTGGAAACCAAATTAGTTTCCTCATAAACGTAGTTTCGAGTAGATACGAGCATACTTCTAGAAATTTTAAAGACAATGGTTAGGGCCAGAGACTTTTCGCGTAAAAATCGGAGCACACAGTAGACTTCAATACTATATACACACCTCAGCTGTTGTTATACCTCCATTGGCTGCTGGTGCCGTGTCCGTCTTTGACCAAGCCACTCAGGACTAAGTAACTCCGACACTAAACCTTCGTGATTCGTGCGCAAACCGTTAACACGGGTCAGAGCATTTTTTAGCCAATCAAAGAAGCTGGACAACCCTACAGTGATTTTGACTGTACCTTGTCTTGAAATCTTCTCACGAAATATCACTCACCCTAACAATGGTTCATCGCTTGAATAGTTGATTGCCTCGTGGCATTCGATATAATTCACATACGCCAGGACGTTTTCTTTCCGCAATGGTTGTCGTGCAGGTTTAAAGATATATTCACCTTTTGCTGAGCCAACGAGTTGTATGATACATTTGTCATGTATGTGCAAAGTACTGTGACGCAATAAAATCTGCGTTTAACAATTATTAAATATATTAAGCAGCTAAGGTATTTGCGGAAATAAGTTAGATCAACAATTTTTTTTCGCGATTTTCCACTGTCTTAAACGTGAGTGGCTAGAGAACTCTTCTGGCATAGCTATAAAAGTATTCATTGATTCATAAAAAAAAATTATTTTATATCTCATAATACTGTAATTGCATTTAGCTTGAAACCACCCACAGAGCCAAAACTTTTACTACGTAAAATTTGGTGACTCTTTGAGTATCTAAAAAATGTAGACGGTGTTTTATTGAACCTCAACGAACCGACTCATTCAATCGGGAACGACAATGACTAGATACTGAAACATTCGCGGTGTCATTTCGGGACAAGCTAGAATTCAAACCCCCGTACGTTTGTATTACTTATTACATTGGTCCACCCGTAAAATTACAACTCCTTGACAACTCTGAGCCAATAATAAATACACAGTAAAAGGCAGATGGAATCACCGTCCTCCGCTAATACAACAAGCAACCAATGAACAGTGAAATCAGCATAATTTTGAATACGAAAATGCAGTATACCCTACAGGTAATTGAACTCGCGAATTTTTCAGGTATCTTATAACGACAAATCTTTGAATGTAATAAATTTTAAAGGACTACGGAGTATACTCGCATGACATTCAATTAACAAGAATAGAGTTAGAAATATGAAATGCCATCATCCAGGGGTTTGTTCCTCGTTTTCTCTAAGGAGAGCTTTTAAACGTAAAATTTGCCGAAGCTGAGATGCAAGCATAATGTTACGCGTGTAAGTACAGCTAAGAACCGGCCGACTTGGACGTTAAAGTGGATCATACCCTCGTATTTATGGACGTACTATAACATTTTACGATGTGCCATTACATCCCACGGCACTAAGCTACCTGTTATCCGCTGCGCTTGAAAACGGCGCTGAACAGTTAAGTGCGATGCATTACACACGCTTCAACTTAATCCAAATTGAGGAAAATTTCCAGTATTTTATCTTTAATCTGTTTAAAACCACGTGTTGTTTGTCAAATTTTCACAAACTTATCTCGAACAACGTTTATTCTTAAGGGGTGGAAAAAAAAGATCACAACTCCTTTTATATTTTGATCGCTACGTGATTGATAGTAACATTAAACTGATACATTATTAATAGAGACAGAGAAATTTCGCGTTTTGAACTTACTGTATGCTATAATCCACTGTCCTAAGTATTTAAGAGCATCAGCGTTTTGCACATCGACTGATTCTTCAGTGTGTATAGGATATTCATGGTAAAGTAATCACTTTTAATGCTATAGATACTTTTTACTTTCATATATTTGTTATTCTTTAACAACCTTATTTAAATAAATATTGCTATGTAAGTAATAAACAACAGTGTGTATATTCCACCGCAGTTGCAAGTTAACGCCTAATGCTAAGATAATATATATTAATTGACTGTTATTCCAAATGAGAGGGCTTTCAAAAGTGCTCACTTTACTGTGAATAGCCTGTAACTAGGGTCAGAGATATTTCGTGAAAAAATTTCGAGACAAGATACAGTCCAAAGCACTGCAGGGTCGTCCAGCTTCTTTAATTGGCTAAGAAAGGTTCTGGCCCGTGTTAACCGTTTGCGCACGAACCGCGGAGGTTCATTGTCGGAGTTACATAGTCCTGAGTGGCTTGGTCAAAGACGGACACGGCACCAGCAGCCAATGGAGGTATAACAACAGCTGATGTTTGTATATATTATTGAAGTCTACTGTGTGCTCCAATTTTAAGCGAAAGGCCACGGGCCCTACCTATACTAGAGACCTGAAAAATTCGCGAGTTCAATGACCTGCAGGCTAGACTTATGTACAAATATGCTGATATCAACTGCACATTGGTTGTCTGCTGTCACAGTGGAAGGTGACAATTGGACACCGTTCTCCTGGAGGTGTCAAACACCGCGTCGACCCATGGCTAGAGACCCGAAAAATTCGCGTTTTCATTTCGGGACAAGCTAGAATTCAAATCCCCGTACGTTTGTACTGCTAATGCTATTGGTCCACCCGTTAAATAACACCTTTTTGACAACTCTTAGCCAATAATAAATACACAGTGAAATGCAGACCGAATAGCCGTCTTCCGCTAATCCAACAAGCACACAATGAATAGAGAACTGAAAAAATTCGTGATTTCAATTTCCTGTATGCTATACTCCATTTTCGTATGCAAAATCATGCAGATATCACTGTTCATTGGTTGCTTGTTGTATTAGCGGAAAACGGTGATTCGGTCTACACTTTACTGTGTATTTATTATTGGTTCAGAGTTTACCAGGATATATATTTTAACGGGTGGACCAATAACATTAGGAATACAAACGTACGGGGATTTAAATTCTAGCTTGCCCCGAAATAAAAACGCGAATTTTTCATATCTCTAATCACTAAGGACACCCGAATTTTGCAAAAAGAATTCCGCACATGCTATACTTCAATACACTACGGGCATAACAACTGTTTTCTTTTGTTGTTGGCGGCGTATGTTTGTGAGTAGATCTTCTCCCAGTTCACTGGCCAATCACAATTAGGTAACTTCAATACTGTGCGACTGTGATTCGTGTTACACGGAAACCATCCAATCACGAAAGGGATTCTGGGCTAAAGTGTTATGAAATACAGTTGGTGGTAAAATATTTTTGCGAAATTCGGGTGTCGCTATTTATCACGATGTATTCATTAGTTCTTCGTGCACGTACTCAATTGGATCACAGTTTCTGGACCCTGCCATGGCCAGATCTTCAGTTAACAAATAAACCATTGTGTCGCTAGCAGGTAAAGAACTAAGAAGTCTAAGCTGCTTCCTGATGGATTTGCGAAATTCACGCACCTCTACCGATGATGAGAATAAGGCTTAATCACCACCTACTACCGTGGCAGAGATCAGTCAATGCACAGGCGATACCTTATTCAAAAGGATAGGATAATTTCGCGAGATCATTTCATGACATTTCAGGACAACAGTTAATTTTACACGCCCTGGAAGACTTTGAGCCAACGTCAGACTTTCAAGTCAACAAGTAGCGAGTACCATGCTGTCAGGTGAGGTGTAACACTGTCGACTCTCTGGATGCAACAGGCTATGAACAATCATCTGAGGTTCGAGTATACATGAACTGTTGAGTCCAGCCCTTCAAGTCACTGAACTAGCGNCAGGCTATGAACAATCATCTGAGGTTCGAGTATACATGAACTGTTGAGTCCAGCCCTTCAAGTCACTGAACTAGCGAAATTATCCTATCAATACTAGAGACCTGAACAATTCGTGAGTTCAATGACCTGCCGGCTAGACTCTACAGTTCTATGTAGAAATACGCTGATATCAACTGCGCATTGGTTGTCTGCTGTCACATTGGAAGGCGACAATTGGACACCGTTCTCCAGGAGGTGTCAAACACCGCGTGGACCAATGGCTAAATTTATTCAAAACGCACGTGTTTTGAATACTAACTTTTGCCAAAATGAATCTGCGAATTCTTTATGTCTCCAATAAATAATAATAGAGTGGAGAAACGTTTGTGAAGCATTGCTACTGGCATTTCATGACCAGCTGTATTTCATAACACTTGAGCTAAGATTCACTTTCGTCATTGGTTCATTTACAATTTCCGCTTCTTAGACGCCAACCCGCATATCACAGGCGTACAGTATCACAGTTACCTCATTCAGATTGGCCAGCCAAGTAAGAAAAATGTTTTATCTCAAAGGCACATGACCAATAAGAAGGGCCGGTGACTTTTCGCGTAAAAATCGGAGCACACAGTAGACTTCAATACTATATACCNAATCCACTGTCCTAAGTATTTAAGAGCATCAGCGTTTTGCACATCGACTGATTCTTCAGTGTGTATAGGATATTCATGGTAAAGTAATCACTTTTAATGCTATAGATACTTTTTACTTTCATATATTTGTTATTCTTTAACAACCTTATTTAAATAAATATTGCTATGTAAGTAATAAACNGATACTTTTTACTTTCATATATTTGTTATTCTTTAACAACCTTATTTAAATAAATATTGCTATGTAAGTAATAAAAAAACAGTGTGTATATTCCACCGCAGTTGCAAGTTAACGCCTAATGCTAAGATAATATATATTAATTGACTGTTATTCNTATTCCACCGCAGTTGCAAGTTAACGCCTAATGCTAAGATAATATATATTAATTGACTGTTATTCCAAATGAGAGAGCTTTCAAAAGTGCTCACTTTACTGTGAATAGCCTGTAACTAGGGTCAGAGATATTTCGTGAAAAAATTTCGAGACAAGATACAGTCCAAAGCACTGGAGGGTCGTCCAGCTTCTTTAATTGGCTAAGAAAGGTTCTGGCCCGTGTTAACCGTTTGCGCACGAACCGCGGAGGTTCATTGTCGGAGTTACATAGTCCTGAGTGGCTTGGTCAAAGACGGACACGGCACCAGCAGCCAATGGAGGTATAACAACAGCTGATGTTTGTATATATTATTGAAGTCTACTGTGTGCTCCAATTTTAAGCGAAAGGCCACGGGCCCTACCTATACTAGAGACCTGAAAAATTCGCGAGTTCAATGACCTGCAGGCTAGACTTATGTACAAATATGCTGATATCAACTGCACATTGGTTGTCTGCTGTCACAGTGGAAGGTGACAATTGGACACCGTTCTCCTGGAGGTGTCAAACACCGCGTCGACCCATGGCTAGAGACCCGAAAAATTCGCGTTTTCATTTCGGGACAAGCTAGAATTCAAATCCCCGTACGTTTGTACTGCTAATGCTATTGGTCCACCCGTTAAATAACACCTTTTTGACAACTCTTAGCCAATAATAAATACACAGTGAAATGCAGACCGAATAGCCGTCTTCCGCTAATCCAACAAGCACACAATGAATAGAGAACTGAAAAAATTCGTGATTTCAATTTCCTGTATGCTATACTCCATTTTCGTATGCAAAATCATGCAGATATCACTGTTCATTGGTTGCTTGTTGTATTAGCGGAAAACGGTGATTCGGTCTACACTTTACTGTGTATTTATTATTGGTTCAGAGTTTACCAGGATATATATTTTAACGGGTGGACCAATAACATTAGGAATACAAACGTACGGGGATTTAAATTCTAGCTTGCCCCGAAATAAAAACGCGAATTTTTCATATCTCTAATCACTAAGGACACCCGAATTTTGCAAAAAGAATTCCGCACATGCTATACTTCAATACACTACGGGCATAACAACTGTTTTCTTTTGTTGTTGGCGGCGTATGTTTGTGAGTAGATCTTCTCCCAGTTCACTGGCCAATCACAATTAGGTAACTTCAATACTGTGCGACTGTGATTCGTGTTACACGGAAACCATCCAATCACGAAAGGGATTCTGGGCTAAAGTGTTATGAAATACAGTTGGTGGTAAAATATTTTTGCGAAATTCGGGTGTCGCTATTTATCACGATGTATTCATTAGTTCTTCGTGCACGTACTCAATTGGATCACAGTTTCTGGACCCTGCCATGGCCAGATCTTCAGTTAACAAATAAACCATTGTGTCGCTAGCAGGTAAAGAACTAAGAAGTCTAAGCTGCTTCCTGATGGATTTGCGAAATTCACGCACCTCTACCGATGATGAGAATAAGGCTTAGACCTACTACCGTGGCAGAGATCAGTCAATGCACAGGAGATACCTTATTCAAAACGATAGGATAATTTCGCGAGATCATTTCATGAAATTTCAGGACAACAGTTAATTTTACACGCCCTGGAAGACTTTGAGCCAACGTCAGACTTTCAAGTCAACAAGTAGCGAGTACCATGCTGTCAGGTGAGGTGTAACACTGTCGACTCTCTAGATGCAGCAGGCTATGAACAATCATCTGAGGTTCGAGTATACATGAACTGTTGAGTCCAGCCCTTCAAGTCACTGAACTAGCGAAATTATCCTATCAATACTAGAGACCTGAACAATTCGTGAGTTCAATGACCTGCCGGCTAGACTCTACAGTTCTATGTAGAAATACGCTGATATCTACTGCGCATTGGTTGTCTGCTGTCACATTGGAAGGCGACAATTGGACACCGTTCTCCAGGAGGTGTCAAACACCGCGTGGACCAATGGCTAAATTTATTCAAAACGCACGTGTTTTGAATACTAACTTTTGCCAAAATGAATCTGCGAATTCTTTATGTCTCCAATAAATAATAATAGAGTGGAGAAACGTTTGTGAAGCATTGCTACTGGCATTTCATGACCAGCTGTATTTCATAACACTTGAGCTAAGATTCACTTTCGTCATTGGTTCATTTACAATTTCCGCTTCTTAGACGCCAACCCGCATATCACAGGCGTACAGTATCACAGTTACCTCATTCAGATTGGCCAGCCAAGTAAGAAAAATGTTTTATCTCAAAGGCACATGACCAATAAGTAGGGCCGGTGACTTTTCGCGTAAAAATCGGAGCACACAGTAGACTTCAATACTATATACCCACCTCAGCTATTGTTATACCTCCATTGGCTGCTGGTGCCGTGTCCGTCTTTGACCAAGCCACTCAGGACTAAGTAACTCCGACACTAACACTTCGTGATTCGTGCGCAAACGGTTAACACGGGCCAGGATATTTTTTAGCCAATCAAAGAAGCTGGACGACCCTACAGTGATTTGGACTCTATCTTGTCTCGAAATCTTTTCGCGAAATATCACTGCCCCTACCAATAAAAAGAGACCTGAAGAATTCGCGTTTTCATTTTGAGACAAGCTAGGATTCAAAACCCTGTAAATTCGTATTGCTAACGCTATTGGTCTGCCCGTTAAATTACACCTCCTGGACCACTGTGAGCCTCTAATAAATACACAGTAAAATGCAGAACGAATCACCGTCTTCCGCTAATACAACAAGCAACCAATGAACAGTGATGTCTTCACGATTTTGCATGCGAAAATAGATTATGGCCTACAGGTCATTGAACTCACGAATTTTTCAGGTATCTACTTATTGGTAGAGATAATGGAAAATCGCGAAAAAATTTTGAGCCAACATATCTTCGATAACACTCTAGCTAGTTTATTCTTTTATCATTGGATGAACAAGGTTTTGACTTAGCTAAGGGTATGGCAGACCAATCACGAACGTTCTGCCCTATAGTATCAAAATCCTCATTGGCCCAGTGAAGTGGGGTAGTAGCTGCAAACACGCATGACAGCCAAAAAAGAGAGAAAACTGCCGGACATGTAAAAAGTACATTTAATCCTAGGAGACAGTCAACTTCACCAGCGATAAACCATCATCTAACTTATTGTCTGTCATGCATGCATTAAGCTGCTATCCCAGTTCACTGGGCCAATGAGGATTCTGATACTATAAGGCAAAACGTTCGTGATTGGTCCGCAAACAACTCAACCGAGTAAAAACCTTGTTCGTCCAATCATGGAAGAATAAAATTGTTTGAGTGTTATAGAAGATGTGTTTGCTGAAATGATTTTTGCGATTTTCCATTACTTCTAATCGTACGTATACAACTCCAGTCTTCGTTTGATGACAGAGTATAGAGGTATACAGAGGTGAAACGGCGGCGTGGATTATGGACTCCAGTCACACCAGCCAGCCACATAGCCGAGCGTCGATAACCAATCACCTCCTGGATACTAACTTCACCGACGGCAGCCCGACCAATAGGGAGTGTTCCACAACTCGCGATAGCCAATCAGCGATCAAGATTGCTTACACGACGTTCCGTTTCCGTATACTGACTTGTTCTGTGAAATTGGTTTTTGGTAGAGAGCCGGAAATTTTGCGAATTCATTCGAGAACAAGTTTTTTGATTCTGCCTCTATTGGGCAAAAACATTTCGTTACACGTGCCCCTGCGAATTTCCACTTATAACTAGAGACCGGAAAAATTCGCTAGTTCAATGACCTGCAGGCTAGACTCTACAGTCTTATGTACAAATATGCCGCTATTAAATGCGCATTGGTTGTCTGCTGTCACAGTGGAAGGCGGCGATTGAGCCAGCGTTCTCCAGGAGGTGTCAAACACCGCGTGCACCAATGGCTAAAGTCATATCAACACACGTGTTATGAATTACAGCTTGTCTCAAAATGAATATGCGAATTTTTCAGGTCTCTACTTATAACAAGGGGAACCGTTTTTTTTGCTAAAAGATTTACGCGAAGGCTAGACTCTGATGTCCTATAGAATACATGCAGTTTTATTTCGGCTATTAGCAACGTGTCTTTGTTATATGACAAATCCTTACTTCACTTGACCAATCAGAATTAGGTAAACTCCGGCACTGAGTGTCCGTGATTCGGGGCCAGACACCTGCAATGCGTAGCAAATAAAATCACCCAATCACGACGGTGGACCTGGATTAAAAGTAGTCCTGAAATCTTTTCACGAAAAAAAAGGTAGCTATAAATCTAACGAGCCTGCAAGAGAACCAGGACAAAATCCCAAGGTGCATGGTATGAGATTACACTGGAGCAAGAGCCAATGGACAATTTACAGAGACTGGAAAATTTTACGAACGCAGCTTAGAAACAGGTAGACTTCAGACATGCGCACTTACGTCAAAATAGCCGCCACCACGTTTTGCTTCCCTATGCTTATGTATTCTGTGATCGGGCGAGGCAATTAAAAGCACCCAGGTAGTTATGGTTCTGGGTTAAGACGGAAAGACGACGCCCCGATGGTGTTTTCGCTCGACAACCCCCGACAGACGAGCGACTTCGAGACAATCCTTGGAGAAACCCCCCGGGGATGACAAGGCGGTCAGTGAACTCGTAGCGAAGCGAGACGCCCACAATGCAGGGACGCTAGGCAAGGGCTAATTGGCTGTTTCCAAGGGGATCGCGTTGGCAGTCTCAAAGCTTGCTCGCCGCATCTCTCTCCTCTCCTGGCGGACAGCCGGAAACCAACGTAGCGTTAAACTACCTTGGCCCCGGCTTCGCCCGCCAGACGCTGCTATTATCGGACCGATACAACCGCGAGGGACCCGTAGCTCCTTCGGTACTCCTTCGAAAAACCCCTCCACCCCATTGGCTCTCAAGACCTCGATGTTAAGACCCGCCCTAATCTCCTCCCTCCCGCCCCCTTATCAAGCTTCTGTGACTGCCCGGGCGTGATTTCTAATTACTAGAGACCTGAAAAATTAGCGAGTTCAATGACCTGCAGGCTAGACTCTACAGTCTTATGTAAAAATATGCTGATATCAACTGCGCATTGGTTGCCTCCTGTTGCAGTGGTAGGCGACAATTGGACACCGTTCTCCAGGAGCTGTCAAACACCGCGTGGACCAATAGCTAAAGTTATATAAACGCACGTGTTTTGAATCCTAGCTTGTCCCAAAATGAATCCGCGAATTCTTCAAGTCTCTACTAATTACATTGAGTTTATTACAAGGGGGCGAAATATATATTCATCAGCAACGGGTCGCTTGGACCCCTTCATGGCAAAACACATATATAACAAATTTATTTATTAATTTACTAATTAATGTTACATCAAAAATTTGCTACAGAAGCCTCGAATTCCGTGAATTCCGCATTATAAAAATAGATTACATCATCATTATCTGTGTTTGTGACTGAAGGAACAATCCAGCTGCGCCAGAAATTACGGGTGGTTTACGAATTTCGTGTAATTAGTAGGGGTCGCTGATTATTGTTATTATTTTGCGAAACACGTTCCACGAAGGCTAGACGTTTCAGTGGCCCTAGTCCATTACCGAGGACACGTCGGATATGAAGGATATTTATGGTTGGCAATGCACACAACAAAGAATCACTTCCCAGCGTTTTGAGCGTCTATCGTGAGGAAAAAAGGTCGCGGTGGTGTAGTGGTTAGACTACTCGCCTCACGCCAAGGCGAAGCTGGTTCGATTCCCGGCGGGGTCGCCCCCGGATTTTCGCTCGTGGGAAACGTGCCGAACGATGTCGTTGGTTGGCGGGTTTTCTCGGGGATCTCTCGTTTCCCCCCGTCCCTTTCGTTCCTATTTTGGTTCATACCCACCTCGCTTCGCCCCCATTGGCTCTCAAGACAGGAGTAAATTGGGGCGTCACGTCGGTTCCTTTAAAGTGATGCGAACCCGGTCGCTCATTGGGGGCACGAAGCTGCCAAAACAGGCACTTGCTCTGATTTGCTATTGCTAGAGACCTGAAAAATTCGCGCGTTCAAAGACCTGCAGGCTAAAATCGACTGTCGTATATACATATATGTTGATATCAACTGCGCATTGGTTCTCTGCTGTCACAGTTGTAGGCGAAAATTAGACACCGTTCTCCAGGAGGTGTCAAGCACACCGCGTGGACCAATGGCTAAAGTAATATCAACGCACGTGTTTTGAATCCTAGCTTGTACCAAAATGATTCCGCGAATTCTTAAGGTATCTAGCTATTGTACGTTATGGAATATTCCTTATAGGTCCTACGAGTCAGTCTCCAGGAGGTGATTGGTGAACGACGTTCCTCCAATACTGTTGCCCAGGGTGGCAATTTTGCTGGCGTGTGTTATTGGAGTTCACTATACACGCCATCGTTTCACCTCTGTATTAATTGATTTTTCGGCGACCCAACTCTCAGTGGGATAGCGAAACCATAGTAAGTAGCAACAGGGTAGTTTCGCGTTATGAACGACGTGTTCGATAGACTCCTCCGTCCAATGTACGCCCGAGCTTCAGCTTCCTGTTCATTCGCTGTTTCCCCACGAATAGCCAGTTCTACCTCAGACCAGCTGACACAGGATTCGCTGCTAGTTTTCTTACAGCTCTACCATTAGCTCAGAGTTCTCCTCGGTGTATCTAATAAGTAGAGTAGAGACCTGAAGAATTCGTGGATTCATTTTGGCACAAGCTACGATTCAAAACACGTGCGTTTATATAACTTTAGCCATTTGTTCACACGGTGTTTGACACCTCCTGGAGAACGGTGTCCAATTGTAGCCTTCCACTGTGACAGCAGTCAACCAATGCGCAGTTGATATCAGCATATTTGTTCATAAGACTGTAGAGTCTAGCATGCAGGTCATTGAACTCGCGATTTTTTCAGGTCTCTATTAATAAGCTGCGATCCAATCGCAATTATAACATAAATGTATATCAAGTCTACCTTGAATTCCCGAAATTTTCCATTTCCTGTAGAAAGACATAGTGACTTCTCATGAATAAAATAGAGTACAAGGTAGATTTCAGTACTACAAAAACCCAACAGCGGTTTGCCCATTACTAAGGAGACCTGAACTTCGCGAAAACATTTCCGCACACGCTAGACTTCAATACTCTATGGGCATACCAACGATTTTATTTTGCTTATTGGCGGCGTATTTTTTGCGAGATGATCTTCTCCAACTTAACTGGCCAATCAGAATGAGGCCACTTCAATACCGCGTGTCTTTGATTCGCGGGCATACACCCAAGACACGTAACATGGAAATCATCCAATCACGAGAGTGTATTAGAGCTAAAGTGTTATGAAGTACAACTGGTCGTGAAATTTTTTCGCGAAATTGGCGTGTCCCTGCCTACTGCCATTGGTTTCTGTCTTCTTGTGGTGGCGTTTTCATATTTCACCGGGCCATTCATAGTTAGGCAACATCGGTATGGCTTCTACGCGATTCGTATGCAGAAAATTAACACTTGTCAAAAAGTAATTCAGCCAATCAAGATAGGCAAACGACCCTACAGTGTTTTGAAACATATACCTTGTCTTGAAATATTTCCGCGAAATTTCACTACCCCTAACTGTAGATTTGAGTACGCAGAGACGAAATTGGATGGTGGCTCCTTAGATGTGGGTGCACCCATTCTCTGATTGGCTGCACGGGGCTCTCGGAACGGGCATTGCCTTGTGATTGGCTACTGCGTGTTGTGAAACGTTACCTGTTCGCTGGACTGCCAGCTGTCCAGGCGCTTGTCGGCGAATGACGTTCCGAACATATTGCCTGCCAGTTACGCAGTTTTGCTCGGGTGTGCGGTTGTTGTTCGCGGTCCGAGCGGGTGTTTCACGTCTGCATTCTTAAGTACGCTATCGCGAAACGCGCTTCACACCCATGCGTACAACGAAAGTGGTTAATTTCTTGAGCGCAGTCCTAATCGATAGAGACCTGAAAAATTCGCTAGTTAAATGACCTAAAGGCTAGACGGCACAGTCGTATGTACAAGTATGCAGATATCACCTGCACATCGGTTGTCTGCCGTGACAGAGGAAGGCAACGGTTGGGCCAGCGTTCTCCAGGACGGTGTGGACCAATGGTTGAAGTAATATAAACGCACGTACGTGTCTTGCATTCTAGCTTGTCCGGAAATGAATCAGCAAATTTTTCAGGTCTCTACTAACCAACAATTTATGCTCAAAAGGAGTAAACTACTACACAACACAAATAATTAGGAACACCAAAACATATTTCGGGACAAGTTGTGTTCGAACGCGCTTTAGTTCAGAACCACTTTCGTGACTGTATCAGTTGTTTTTTTTATTACGCGTCTTATCTGTGTGCCCACGAATCACGGACGGTCAGTATCGGAGAAACTCCACTCTGATTGGCTCACTCATGTAGCAGACTGTCTCCACACAAATACAAGCGGCCGATATTCAATTGAAGACTGCAAGTGTGCGCATGGTAATTGAAGTCTAGCCTACACGCTAATATTTTTGGCGGAAAAACAGGTGGAACTAACAGTAATTTATTTCAGTAACGCAACACAGAAGTGCCTCTTGCATAAAACAAAGGTCACGTGTTTTGTTTCACGTTACGTGGAAGAAACAAACGGTACAAATAGAAAATTGCATGAAACTAATAATTAGGGACATACAAATTTTGCGGAAAGATTTCAAGACTAGTTGTATTTCATTACACTATATATCAGATCCACTTTCGTGATTAAACGGTTCCCGTTTAACTAGAGACCTGAAAAATTCGCGAGTTCAATGACCTGTAGGCTGTACTCTATTTTCGTATGCAAAATCATGCAGATGTCACTGTTCGTTCATTGGTTGCTTGTTGTATTAGCGGAAGACGGTGATTCGGTCTGCATTCTGCTGTATATTTATTATTGGCTCAGAGTTGTCCAGGAGGCGTAATAACGGGTGGACCAATAGCATTAGCAACACAAACGTACGGGGGATTTGAATTCTGGCCTGTCCCAAAATGAAAACTCGAATTTTTCAGGTCTCTACGTATAACGCGTCGTGGGTGTCTGCCAGCGAATCACTGATCTCCACAATTATGATTGGCCAGTCAAGTAAGAACATGTGTTCTCTACACGCCGAGAATAAGCATAACAAGACTACTGATACGCCCGTAGTGCATTGAAGTCTTGCATGAGCGGAAATATTTTCGCGAAATAAAGGTGTCCCTGCTTATAACTGTATGGCTCCGAGAATGTAGATTGAAATCCTAACCTTCTATCAAAGTCACTCTGCGGTGGAACAAACCTCTGACGAACGTAGAACTTTTGTACCCGAGGGAAAGTACAATACTACTGAAAAATATTTTATTTGTTTACAAATTGTGTACAACTGCCGAGACAGGTTGAAAAATGTGTTCTTGACATCCTTAGTTCAACACAAACCATTTTATATAACACGTATTTATAAAAATAAGAGAATATTTTTACGCGTTTATTTACGAAACTCATTGCATTAGAATAACAGGATATAAGAACAAAACAAAAGGCAGGTAACGAACAAATACAGATACCCTCTTCATATTCCTATAACACAAACACAAGCACATCATATAGTGTGTAGATAAACCTGATTTTCGCGGAATGCTATCCATGTAGGCTAGAATCTAATACCATACTTTATCACTAGGGACAGTGGTTTCTCGCGAAAAAAAATTTCGAGAAAAGATACAGTTCAAAGCACTGTTGATTCGTCCAGCTTTTTTTATTGGATGAAAACACGTTATGGTCCGTGTTAACTGATTGTGCGTGAATCACGAAGGTTCAGTGTCGGAGTTACATAGTCCTGAGTGGCTTGGTCAAAGACGGACACGGCGCCAGCAGCCAATGGAGGTATAACAACAGCTGAGGTGTTTATATATTATTGAAGTCTGCTGTGTGCTACGATTTCTCCGCAAAAAATCAGTGGCCCTTTCTGTCACCTACAGTTTTCCTTTTTTTGTTATTTGCTGCGTGTATTTATCTGTAAGTAAACGCTGTGAGACTTGACTGGACCATTCACCATTCAAATAAATTACTGTGCTACTGATGAACGTGTGTGATTAGTAGACAGGCATGTAAGAAGCGTAATATTC
The DNA here is from genome assembly GCA_002778355.1 of Clitarchus hookeri. Taxonomy (NCBI): domain Eukaryota; kingdom Metazoa; phylum Arthropoda; class Insecta; order Phasmatodea; family Phasmatidae; genus Clitarchus; species Clitarchus hookeri. The sequence goes on from NQII01012337.1 coordinate 44,841, forward strand.
CAAACTATGCAATCACGGAAGTGGATCTGAGGCACAGCGTATTGGAGTTTAACTAGTAGCAGAATATTTTAGCAAAAAAACAGGTACTACTAGGTATGAAAAATTCAAGAATAGTAACTATAGGTAGGGGCAGAGATATTTCGCGAAAATATTTCGAGACAAGATACACTCCAAAGCACTGTATGGTCGTCCAGCTGCTCTGATTGGCTGAACAATGTTCTGGCCCGTGTCAACCGTTTCCGCACGAATCATGAAGGTTCAGTATAGGAGTTACTCAGTCCTGAGTGGCTTGGTCCCAGACGGACACGGCACCAGCAGCCAATGGAGGTATAACAACAGCTAAGGTGTGTATACAGTATTGGAGTCTATTGTGTGCTCCGATTTTT
>NQII01012338.1:0-23029 GCA_002778355.1 Clitarchus hookeri
AGCATTGCTTTATAGCATTATATGCAAAGTAGCAGTCTACATCAGAGAGCAGCTATTGAAGCATATCATTTTTTTGAATAATTGGTTTCTAATTTTTGGAGTGGAGATGGATGTATTCTTTTNTTGAAGCATATCATTTTTTTGAATAATTGGTTTCTAATTTTTGGAGTGGAGATGGATGTATTCTTTTTTATTTTTTTTTTATTTTATAGTTGCTGCTGTGTTGAGATGTTAATGTACTTTTTTGTTTTGATCTACGGTATTTCTAAGTAAAAGGAATCACTACAATCCATAAGTTATTACCGGTACTTCTAACTAACTAATAAATAAATAAACAGTATTTATAAGTACGGCGGCTTATGCCTTTAGGATATTTTAACTTAATGCAAACTGGAGATGTTATGATACACCATTGTCAGTTNGTTCTCCCTAATATTTTGTTTACTGGAGCCACATTTTTTATTTATGTTTAATTTGTTTTTGTCATTTCTTTACAAAATCTGTAGCACACTTATTTTGTTCCTCCTTTAAGCATTTGCTTAGCAACATGTTTCAATTTAATTGTTTGAATATTAGACATTAGTGAAACCAATGTCTTTTCGTATTAGTTTTAAGTTAGATTTTTGTTTGGAAAAATATTTTAAGATAGCAACAGAGGTTAACAGCATTAAATACGGGCCCGGAGCCCAACTAAAACATAAACACAGCGGCCTACCGCCGGCTCAATTATTTTAACAAAATAGGTCGGGTTGCATTTTTGTTGCAAACCCCACTATAAGACTGATGGGAACTTTGGTTCCTGACCTCGTGACAGCACGGCCATCCGGGGGCTTATGAGAGATTGGCGGTGCCATGTTTATGTTGTTGGATGGACTCCTTGAATGTTGACACATTTCAATGCAAAGTATTGTGCCACATCTATAATATGTAATCAAAGTAAAAGTTTTTCTCCCCCACCCAACTCCCCAGTCAAAATCAAACCTACACACACGAAACATCAAATTTTTAATACTCGCATTTTGGGTTTATAGAATGACATGTTTTTCTCTTGCATCGCATATTCTTTTGTGTGAAATTTTCAAGATTTAAAACTTTACGCTTGTGGAATATCCATTAATAATATATACATGACTTTTATAATGGGTACCTGCATGTACGAACACATGTACACACACACAGTGAAATGTAAACATTGCCATGTGACTGCCACATGGCAATGTTTGTTTACCTTTGGCGGAAGGAAACAAAATGGGCTTGAAAGTAGATATTTAGCAGGGCATCAAGAAAGTCTCTTCCAGTCATGAACCCACTATACTGAGATGTTACTACATGGAACTACTTCTCCTAACTCACTGCCAACTTTACTGTGAGTATTGTGGTCAATGCTTACGTAAAATGCATGCAGTTGCGGATAGTGTTATTATTTTTTTTTCTAAGTTAAATATTTGGAGTGCTCACTGTATCGTGATCCACCTATAGTAAGGAACATTTGATTTAGACACTATCTGGTGTTATATTGGCCACGAAAGTCCAAAAAAATATTACACAATTTGGGTTATGGTTACAGAAAAAATTCTTACTGCAGTGTCATCAGAGTTGTAAATGAAGCAAAGAGATAATTGGCACAGGCAGGATTTTTTTTTATTTGCGATAGAACAGTAAAGTGCTCAAAACTCATCTCATATTGGACAAAGTACAAGTTTTTCTATCCATCGAATATCAATTCTCTTGATTAACATTTAGTTCCATTGCACTATCGTTAAGTAGCATGTTTGTTTATAAAAATTTTGTAATTTTATTTGCTGTTGATCATGGCAAACTGACGATAGGTACTTGTTTCATTAATTACTATAGTTGCAGGATGTTTATGTGGTTATATTTATTATAAATATTCCACACCATTGACAGTTTCACAGTTATTCTGTCATATAACATTATAAAATACTGTATTTAGCAATTTAAAGTTTGCTGACAGAGTAACTGAACCTGGCGAAATAGGCAGCAGAGCTTCTATATTTACTAATGCCGCAGCGACCAGAAGTGTGCATGAAATATGATAATGCAGTACAAGATCAGGTTTCACATAATTTGCAATTTGGTAAAACTGTTCACTTAGGATGGATCAACCAAAATGTATTGTTAGTGTTTAGTTTTATTTTTTTGTGCTATCACATGATATTTTTTATTTATTGGACATGTGCTAAAGGGGAAATTATGGGCATGTCTTTCTATTTAGACCATTTGGAACGTGTGGTTGAATGAAAATACCAGGCTATTGCAGTTTTTGCAGTTTTTTTCAGAACAGATTTTGATGTGGCCCATGGGGGAGTTAAAAGTGCATGTAAAAGGGAAATACCATGTCCAGTTATTGGTTGACTTTGTTTCTGGAAAAGTCTAGGATAAATTCTTTCGGTAAACCAAACTGAAGCGCTGAACATACTAAACGGCAGCAGTCAGACTTCTCCAAATCAAGTACTTCTGATGTTACATGTGTCCCAACAAAATACTTCTAGCCGACAGTTTCAGGCATGTACTTCCAGCCCTCAGTCTCAACCAAGTACTTCCAACACCTTATCTTGTGAATTGAGCCCTGTTAATTCTTCAGTTGCGAGCTCTACATGTAACCAAAGCTTTGGTTCTACGTCTCCTGGTGACATCACGCCATATCTTATCAAAGATGAAGTAACCAATGCATAAATATTGTGGGTTTTTAATATGGACGTGTGTCGTACAGGAGGAATGGGGTCAGTACAAGTGATTTGTTTCCCTTTGTGTTTGCAGACAGTGCAGTGACCTAAAATTTAAAAAAGGCATTAATATAAATTGCTTTCTGGAATTTCCTATGGACTTGGACCATTGCTCCAGCAAAATCTTGTGCATGATATTAAATCTTCACCATTTTATGCAGTCTCATTTGATAAAAACGTAAAGGAAGTNCGTACAGGAGGAGTGGGGTCAGTGCAAGTGATGAGTTTCCCTTGGTGTTTGCAGACAGTGCAGTGACCTAAAATTTAAAAAAGGCATTAATATAAATATCTTTCTCTAATGGACCATTGTTCCAGCAAAATCTTGCGCATGATATTAAATCTTCACCATTTTATGCAGTCTCATTTGATAAAAACGTAAAGGAAGTAGTGTATAAAGGTCAANGCATGATATTAAATCTTCACCATTTTATGCAGTCTCATTTGATAAAAACGTAAAGGAAGTAGTGTATAAAGGTCAAATGGATCTTCTGATTCGGTACTGGGATTTTCTCATAAGAGAATGACGTGTTAACAGATCATTTAACATCTGTTTTTCTAGAGGACTTGGTTTCTGCATTTATGATGGAAACTACTAAATACGAATTGTGTTTACAAAATATCATTCAGAGTTTGTTTANGACTTGGTTTCTGCATTTATGATGGAAACTACTAAATACGAATTGTGTTTACAAAATATCATTCAGAGTTTGTTTATGGCACTATTGTACATTTAAAGTTTCTGAGGGATATACAGTGTCAGGTGACTGTGATGGCCAACATATTTTTGATGTTGGGACATGCTCTCTACACATTGTACAAGGGGTGTATAAGAGCTCATAAATAGATTGCCTAGAAATACATGGTTTTCTTTGTGCCTTGTGCTGCCTTTTCAAAAACTTTCCATCAAGGTGTGCAGCATACATGCAAATCATTTCCTTTATACTTAGTCCATTACAGTTTTGCCAGATAAGATGTGTGAAAAAATCCACAGTTCTGAAGAGAGCCATAGAGACGTAATTTGTCAAGAAAAATGTTGCTGCAGTTGATGTTATTCATTCTGAATTTGGATGTTATGTGGCAATGGGTATTTCCTTGCAGTAGACCTATTTTGTGTTAGATAGGTGGTTTGAAAAAAAAAATTATATTATAATCTGTAAATCAGTTTTTATATTGGCAAAAGTGTTTATTCACTGAGGTCAGGAAAAGTCACAAAAATGTATTTTCTTAGTTCTGTAGAGACCCTGCAATAGGAAGGTTGTGAATGGGAATACAGAGACCAGCTGAACTGATGGTCATGCAGTTGTGAATATAGGTAACTCACTTCTAGCTTTTCCTAATTATCTATAAATCTATACTGCAATCAAAGTATTTAAATCTGCACATAATTCTAGAGGGATAAACATATTTTTATTTCCAAACTTCTTGACCTATGTAAGAGTGAATATGATTTTACCATAACAAAATAAAAAATGCAGTAAATTCATAAGCCACATTGAGCATCACTCTTAAAATAATTAATAATATTAGGTTGGCAACAATTAGTGGCTGAGGAATGCTTATTAAGAGTGACTCAGAGTAACAATCACTTGAGCTGGGCCTGATGCAGATACCAAACATTGTTGTTATAAATTTGTATTTTTATTGCTGATTATAATTTCTGTTATTTTGTTTTGTTTTTGGTTTGTAGGATACCCAAACGATAAGGAATTGCTTGCTATAAAGAAATATATGACACATGAGAGCACCAAATATTATAAGCATGTGGATAATCATGAATTAACATCATCTGGGTGCTCATGCAAGTTGCCACAAGTGGTAATGTCAAGATCAAAACTGAAGAGGAAAGATAAAGAAATTAAAAAATTTGCGTGCATCAAGAAACATTCTTTTGGGATTACAAAAAATACCAGTAGTTCATGCACTGGTGTAAAATGTTTTGCATGCATATTATGTTCTGCCAAATTCAGTACTAACATCTTTTTGCAAGTACATATCAGAACACACTCTGGTGAAAAGCCTTTTCAGTGTTCATTATGTTCTGTTAAGTTCGAGCAGAAATCTTATCTGATTAGACATATAAGAACTCANTTAAGTTCGAGCAGAAATCTTATCTGATTAGACATATAAGAACTCATACCGGTGAAAAGCCTTTCCAGTGTTCATTATGTTCTGCTAAGTTCGCGCAGAAATCTTATCTGAATATACATATTAGAACCCACACTGGAGAAAAGCCTTTTCATTGTTCATTATGTTCTGCTAAGTTCGGGCAGAAATCTGATCTGATTAGACATATAAGAACACACACTGGAGGAAAGCCTTTTCAGTGTTCATTATGTTCTGCTAAGTTCGGGCAGAAATCTTATCTGAATATACATATTACAACACACACTGGAGAAAAGCCTTTCCAGTGTTCATTATGTTCTGCCAAGTTCAGGCGTAAGTGTAATCTAAATATACATAGTAGAAGACACACTGAAGAAAAGCCTTTTCAGTGTTCATTATGTTCTGCTAAGTTCGGGCAGAAATATCATCTGAATATACATATTAGAAAACACACTGGAGAAAAGCCTTTCCATTGTGCATTATGTTCTGCTAAGTTCAGTGAAAAGAGTACATTGAATACACATACTAGAACTCATACCGGTGAAAAGCCTTTTCAGTGTTCATTATGTTCTGCTAAGTTCGCGCAGAAATCTCATCTAAATATACATATTAGAACACACACTGGAGAAAAGCCTTTTCAGTGTTCATTATGTTCTGCTAAGTTCGCGCAGAAATCTGATCTGAATAGACATACTAGAACCCACACTGGAGAAAAGCCTTTTCAGTGTTCATTATGTTCTGCTAAGTTTGCGCAGAAATCTCATTTAAATATACATATTAGAACACACACTGGAGAAAAGCCTTTTCAGTGTTCATTATGTTCTGCTAAGTTCGCGCAGAAATCTGATCTGAATAGACATACTAGAACCCACACTGGAGAAAAGCCTTTTCAGTGTTCATTATGTTCTGCTAAGTTTGCGCAGAAATCTCATTTAAATATACATATTAGAACACACACTGGAGAAAAGCCTTTTCAGTGTTCATTATGTTCTGCTAAGTTCGCGCAGAAATCTGATCTGAATAGACATACTAGAACCCACACTGGAGAAAAGCCTTTTCAGTGTTCATTATGTTCTGCTAAGTTTGCGCAGAAATCTCATTTAAATATACATATTACAACACACACTGGAGAAAAGCCTTTCCAGTGTTCATTATGTTCTGCTAAGTTCGCGCAGAAATCTTATCTGAATATACATATTAGAACACACACTGGAGAAAAGCCTTTCTAGTGTTCTTTGTGTTCTGCTAAGTTCAGGCAGAAATCTCATCTGAATATACATAAAGTCTTTTCAGTGTTCGTTATGTTCTGCCAAGTTCAGGCATAAGGGTAATCTAAATACACATAGTAGAACACACGCTGGTTAGAATCCTTTCAGTGTTCATTATGTTCTTTTCAATTCAGTCTTAAGAATTATCTAATAGTACACATCAGAACACACACTGGTGAAAAGCCTTTTCAGTGTTCATAATGTTCCACTAAGTTCACTCAAAAGAGACGCCTTGATATAAATATTAGAACACATACTGGTAAAATATCTTTCCAGTGTTCTTTATGTTCTACTAAGTTCTGGCAAAAGAGTGATCTAAAAGTACACATTAGAATACACACTGGTGAGCCTTTTTAGTGTTTCTTATGTTTTGCTAAATTCAGTGATATGGGTACATTTGCTGTACATAAAAGAACACATACTGGTAAAAAGTCTTTCTGGGGTTCTTTTTGTTCTGCTAAATTCTGTCAAAGAGTAATCTGAAAGTACATATCAGAACAGACAGTGTTCTTCTGTTCTGCCAAGTTCAATCTAAGGTGAAATGAGGGGTTTTGAAATCCCTGCTTACAATCAATTGTTATGCATATTTTCAGCCTTCCATCATACATAATACTGTCATTGAAAACTATATAGGCTAAAAGTGTGAATGGTAAATAGCATTTGGCAAAGGAATTTAATTCTTTTAATCCTACAGAATGTTTGAAAGTATATACAGTTTAGTAGTGTCAATGTTTTGAAAGCAAATATCTAGTATCTGGTAGTGGAGTTTAGTCATGTGTAAACATTATCATAATATTAACATCCCAATAGCAGTGGTTCTTGTACTAATTGTCCGTGGATCACTGGGGATCAATGGCTAGGTCTGGAGGTGGTCTGTGAAACTTTCTAAACATACCAGTTATTTACATTTGATATTGAAAGCCCTAGTTATGAATGTTGGTAATAACTTTTTTTCTCTTCAGTTTAATGCTGTTTTCAGTTACTTGTTCTGTTCTTTCTGTTTAAAAATGTATTTAAATATGTATATTAGTTTCTATGCATTTATTTTTAACTTTCTGGTGAATTGTTAAATTATTTGTACATGTCAGTATGTTAAATGAAAGAAGTGACGGTATAAGTGAGTCTACACTCAAGGGTCCACAGTAAAGTGAAGTTTGAGTACCACTGCTCTAAAGCCTAATAGTAATGCCCTATCCAGCCATGTATGTCTTAAATGCACTTTATATAGCCCTACTCTGCTGACGTACTACTACTGGTCCAGTACTTGATTATGTCTGTAGAACATTGCTGCCAGTGCAGTGTGTGCCCGCAACAAGTACTCTGCTATTGCATCTGAATAGGGAGGGAGTGTTCCGGTAGCCATGTTCATGGTAACGTGTTCAGGAAGACCTGCTTCAGCATATGAAAATTACTCCCATACACATAAATATTTATTTAGTGTAGAGTGTTTACGTTAGTGTCAACTGAGATCAGTTTATCATTGTAATAAACATAGGATTAAGAATTGGTGTAGGTATAATATTTACAATACAGTTCATACAGCACAAGTCCTGTTTTGCTAGTTTGTCTTTCTTATGTTGTATGTGGTGATGTTTCATATGTTAAATTTTAGTTGCAGCTGTAGTATTTCTGAAATAAATTTGTAATTGATGTAATAATTAAAACACTGCTACAACTTCTCAGTTAATTGGCACATATTATAATGCAATTTCCATTTATTGCAACTTTGTTTCTGGCTCAGAGGAAGCTAATATCCCACTTAAACAATAAGGTTCTTTGCTCATGCCAAGCTTATGTGCATGCAAGTTACATCAGTGATATGATGTACACCTCTGAAAAAATGTGAAAAAATGACTATATTGTTTTGTTATTTTGGTAGTGTTGTGTTGCAGTTATGCATACTTAAAGGTACATGGAAAATAATGTTCATCATGTAGACATAACATGTGATGCTTTTTTCTTCCTATTATGTGTTGACATACATTTATTTCATGATACTGTAATGGGTTTGTGGTTAATTCAGCTTTTTTGAAACCAACCTGATAAAGGTGTTGGTGTTCTTTAACTATCAATAATTTAATGGACATCATTAAAGCATGCTCTTAGTAAAGTTTGCAACACTGTAAGTAAAGTAGTTCCGTGTGTTGACGTTGTATTTGAGAGTTGGACTTTAGTTATTGCACATTAAATTAATTTAGTTCCTAAGTATTTTATGTACACAAAAATGGGAATTACCATGTTTGTATAGGCCATTCGTAGTTACGCCACACCTTTCTGAAGCCCTGCTAAAGTTCTACTTTTGGTTACCAATTATGTGTCCTTCCGCTACATGTAAACATAAACACTGCCATGTGACTTCTATGTTTTAACTGTTAAATGCTTTGTTTACTGTTTCTAGCTATTCAAAGAATTCTGTCATATTTCAAAAACCATTACAAATGTTCACAATTTAGGCCTACAACCATGTTTAGGTCAACTCTATGACTTTTTAACTTTGATGTATCTCAGGAAACAATCTTCTGGTTCCCAACAAATTTTGCACACATTTAGTGCCACAGTAGGCCACGTAAGCATGCCTTTTTTAAGTGTCAGGTATTATTTACAACATGGCTGGCATATAAATGATTAAGATGTGCTTGTCATATCTATTTAATAAATTTACCAAGTTCAATTAATCATTTTATAGTGAATTCGCATATGTCAACCCACTCAATTCAAACAGTGTGACAGAATTCGTAGAGGTGATGGATGAATTTTTTTATGTCAACAAGTCCAGGTAAAAACTGATTTTTGTAAAGAATTTTACAAGGTAAAGTTCAGTGTAATGTTTGAGAATTATGATTACGATTTTTTTTATATACAGCAGTCTCTATAATTCTACCATCATGAATTTATGAAGATATTGCAGGACAAAATGTTGCATTACTTGGTGTCAATAGTATTTGTAAATGAAGCGACATTTGCCCAACTTTTTTCCAGAATATAACTATAAAGTTTACTCTCCTTGCACATGAAACACGAAGATCTAAAAGAAAATATCTTACTTTGGGGCATGTACTCCAATATGAAGAAAGATAATCGTAAATGGAAAGTTACCAACATCATAGTGGTGCAAATTTCCAAACAAAGATGCCATTGAAAAACGCTAACCGTATTGCTGTATCGACGACATTTTGCATATGATATTAATTCACGATCGAAAAGCTTGTGGCACGAGTTATCATGACACGAATTAGGTGGAGTATATTTTGAAAAACAGAAGACACTGTAAAGTTCCGTCTTTATAATATTACCGCCTCACAGTTTGGCGCCATGTTGTAACGTTGCGGAAGTATTACCTGGCCGATGTTTATGTTGACACGGCTTGTTGCCACGGCTTGCTCATAGGTAGAATACGAGACTCAGTACCAGGTGACACTGATTAATTAAAAAGAAGAAGTTCCAGATTAGTTTGCTTTATACTTTATTTATCATTGAAGGTTCACAGTGCACAGACGACTTTCCAGTTTGCAGAGTACGAACTTTCACAATTAGTTATCCCATTGCAGAAAACAGCGCCACAGTTGTTTACAGTTTAGTAGTGCCTCAAACTTGCATCGCAAGACGAAGATACGAAGGCAGGAGGGAGGTTCGTTCCCTCCTGGCACCCTAACGACCCACGCCCTTTCGGGCTGGTGCGTCTTCGCACGCCCGACGCATCTTCTTCGACGGTTAGTTACTTTCTCTCTAGGCGATAGGCACCACCAGTATATATTAGGCAGGCCTGTCCCCCCCTACTACTTGTGTCCCGTGTTCACAACATGTTATTGTACACGCAACAGCGTCACGTCGCAGCCGCATAACCAAAACAACAACTTTCGAAACTAGACGGTAAACGGACGTAAACAGCAGATGTCCATTCGATAACCTTCAAAAGCACACGTCTGCTCGACAAACAAACACGGGAAACGACCCCCGCAGCTTTAACTTGAAACCTGATAAAATATTACGAAGCTTTCCAAAGTTAAATACACACAAAAGAATTTACACTCATGTCCCGAAAAATTCAGAATANAATATTACGAAGCTTTCCAAAGTTAAATACACACAAAAGAATTTACACTCGTGTCCCGAAAAATTCAGAATATTGCGTCATTACAACACATTGCGGAAATCCCTTTCTATTTCAGTTTTTTGATTATTGATGTGGTTATTACTAGCTGAACTTGGTGCTAAGAAAGATAAAGTTTATAAGGTAAGATATTTGTAATTACTGCAAATAATTTTTCCAAGGTTAAATGTGCAAATGCGTCTTTGTGTAGGGGACATTGTAACGTGGCAGGCGGCTTGTGAGGGCCGTATTTATTATATTGCAGCCCAACAGTTAGGCGCCATATTTGTAACGATGCCAGCGGTGCATTTGTCTGCCATATTTTTAATGATGATGTGATGACTGCTGGAAGTTACCACTCGGTTAGCTCAGTGGTAGCAACATGAAATTCTTTTAAAAAAAGGCGCCAATTAAATACAAAATAATGTAGTCAAGTTCCGGTTTATTTGTTGCATGTGTGGGGGCTATTTACCACGCCCGACACGGCATCGGCACCGGTTANCAAAAGTCAATGCGACTGCCTTTCACTAGGCCAGTGCTGACAAACAATATTACACGTCACTGCGACTGCCTCCCACAGGTCAGTGCTGACAAAAAAAAACCAAGGGCCCCAGACCTGTCCCAAACTANCTCGGTATATTACTTTGCTCTACCCCCATCCCCGCTTTCTCGCCCCAAAATAGGCATGGCGCTTGTCGCCACCCATCTCTTTCCACGCTATCCGAACTGCATCGTAAGTTAAAAGATAATCAAATCTGCTAGAAATAAAAACTGTCGACCTACAGTTCGGAAAGCTTCTGCGTAGCCATCCAAACTGCATTGTAGGCAAAAGATAATCAAAACCTTCTAGATCACAAACTGATGACGCAGTTTGGAAAAGATTCTAATCTAATGATGACGCTAACTGAAAACTACGACTTTTGAAATGGCAAACAGATCCCCGATAACGTTATTCCACGATAAACAAACTACCTCGGCTTTAATTTTGAATCCTGACAAAATATTACGATGCCAGGCAACGCGAAAGAAAATGAACCACGTATCCTGAAAATTAATAATACTAAGCAGAAATTAATCGTGTTTTCGTTTTTTTTAGATTATGTATCATTTTTAAAAATTATTTTTATAAGAGTATTGCTTCAATTTTTTTTTTGAAAACCAAGCAAAAGTTTTTTCAAAAAAAAAATAATCACACAGTTCAGTAATTGTTTAAAATTTTCCAAAAATATGAGTTGTGTGAGAAGAGAGTAGGCNAAAAAAAAATAATCACACAGTTCAGTAATTGTTTAAAATTTTCCAAAAATATGAGTTGTGTGAGAAGAGAGTAGGCAGGAGAAATATTAATGAAAGAATACAAGTTAATCAGTCAGAAGAATGTAAGGTTTAACACAAATTAAAGAATATTTTATAAAAAAATTTAGATTAGTTTGTAATCTAAGGACTGAACTTTGGAATGAATTAATGTTGAGGTCACACTATGTCATATTCAAAGAACAATGGCATAAACTATAGCCAAGTAACTGAAATAATAGCGAGGTTTTAACATTTATAAAAAATTCAGCACAGTTTTTGAAGCCTAGACATCTTAACCAATAATATAGCGCCACATGTATGNTTTAACATTTATAAAAAATTCAGCACAGTTTTTGAAGCCTAGACATCTTAACCAATAATATAGCGCCACATGTATGAAAAAAATATAATTTCATAACTTGGGAAACCATTAACTCATTGCCACAAAATTTGGTAGACATGTAGTTATATGGCAGGTCATGAAAACTGGTGAGTATTTAGTAAATCGTGCACTTANATAAAAAAAATATAATTTCATAACTTGGGAAACCATTAACTCATTGCCACTAAATTTGGTAGACATGTAGTTATATGGCAGGTCATGAAAACTGGTGAGTATTTAGTAAATCGTGCACTTACATTAAAAATTGTGTCCAAATAAACATTTGAGTTTAGTATGCATCATCTACTAAACAATGTATCTAATTTTAACTTAAATTTGTGTACTGCAAGTATCAATTACAAAAAAAAAAATTTGTCGACACAGATGTTCTTTTGTCCGCCATTTTATAAGATATGTTAACATGAATAATTTGTCATNAAAATTGTGGCCAAATAAACATTTGAGTTTAGTATGCATCATCTACTAAACAATGTATCTAATTTTAACTTAAATTTGTGTACTGCAAGTATCAATTACAAAAAAAAAAAAATTTGTCGACACAGATGTTCTTTTGTCCGCCATTTTATAAGATATGTTAACATGAATAATTTGTCATATCTCTGGAAATAATTTACCGATTCCCACCCATTTTTGCACACATTTAGTGCCACAGTAGGCTACATAAACATGTATGTTTTAAGAAACTCACAATACTAATAAGAGCATTGTGTGATGAGTTGGCAGTCACTGTACACAATAAGCAATACTTTTCCAATATTTAGAATTGTGATAAATATAAGGTAATTGAAATGTGTAACATTTAACGACAATCATGGTTGTTGTCACATGTATCCAATATTGCTCCCAACAGTTGCAGGCAGTATGCGAGAATGCTGTATAGTAACCTTGCACCTACTTATCGAGCACTGTCAATGAATGTACAAAGTCTCTCTAATTTTGTTTTCGAAAGCATTGTAACTGTTAGTTAAATACAGATGGTGCATACATACTAGTTATAAATATAGATAATGTTGAAACGTTTTAAAAATTTATAGCCTAAATTGCTTGTAAAATATTACACATAAAAATGTATTAATTGTATAGAAATTTATGTTATAAGAGTTGAGATCATATACATTTCGTTGCTTATTCCAGTAGAAGCAAATAGGGAATTGTGAGGTCATGTAGATTTCGTATGTGCATCTTATTATGTATTTAATCTTCTGTGAGGATTCTGTAATTATATATGTTTAAGCTTAACTATTAACTACCACCATTCCAAAACTAAAGTGGAGTCAATATTGCATACAGTTTTGCATAAAATTACTTAAATTTTTTTGATGCCTTTATGTCTAAGCTGGTTTTTAGCGATTAAGCGACGTTCCATACAAATGGTAAGGTGAAGTNTACTTTTCCAATATTTAGAATTGTGATAAATATAAGGTAATTGAAATGTGTAACATTTAACGACAATCATGGTCGTTGTCACATGTATCCAATATTGCACCCAACAGTTGCAGGCAGTATGCGAGAATGCTGTATAGTAAACTTGCACCTACTTATCGAGCACTGTCATTGAATGTACTAAGTGTCTCTAATTACATTTTCGAAATAATTGTAACTGTTAGTTAAATACAGATGGTGCATACGTACTAGTTATAAATATAGATAATGTTGAAACGTTTTAAAAATTAATAGCCTAAATTGCTTGTAAAATATTACACATAAAAATGTATTAATTGTATAGAAATTTATGTTATAAGAGTTGAGATCATATACATTTCGTTGCTCATTCCAGTAGAAGCAAATAGTGAATTGTGAGGTCATGTAGATTTCATATGTGCATCTTATTATGTATTTAATCTTCTGTGAGGAATCTGTAATTATATATGTTTAAGCTTAACTATTAACTACCACCATTCCAAAACTAAAGTGGAGTCAATATTGCATACAGTTTTGCATAAAATTACTTCANTGTTTAAGCTTAACTATTAACTACCACCATTCCAAAACTAAAGTGGAGTCAATATTGCATACAGTTTTGCATAAAATTACTTAAATTTTTTTGATGCCTTTATGTCTAAGCTGGTTTTTAGCGATTAAGCGACGTTCCATACAAATGGTAAGGTGAAGTGGCACAACGTGCGGATATGGGGTCAGGAGACTCCACATGAAACCACCGAACACGAGCGCGCTTACCTCAAAGTAATTGTGTTTTGCTTTGTATCCAAAGAGACTGTTTTCGGCCGTTCCTTTTTTCACGAGCCCACTGTTACTGGAATCCCTTATTTGGACATATGTACAGAGTGGTTGTTTCCTCAGTTAGAAGAGGCGGCGAGGGACTTCATTTTCCAGCAGGGTGGTGCGCCAGCCACCCCATTGGCACCAAGCTTCTCGCGGATACCTGAACGAGACATTGCTGCAACTCTTGACTGGTCGAGGAGCAGCTGGTGACCACGCTCTTCATCACTGGCTCCCAAAGAAGCCCGGATATTACCCCATGCGATTTTTTCTATGGGGGTACATAAAGGATCAAGTGTTTCGTCCACCATTGCCGGCTAACATTGACNACCCCATGCGATTTTTTCTATGGGGGTACATAAAGGATCAAGTGTTTCGTCCACCATTGCCGGCTAACATTGACGGACCTCAAAACGAGAATTATGGACGCCATCCAAATCGTGTAGATGTCGTTCGGGCCGCTCATGGAGGTCACATTGANGACCTCAAAACGAGAATTATGGACGCCATCCAAATCGTGTAGATGTCGTTCGGGCCGCTCATGGAGGTCACATTGAACATTTACGAAGATATGGTAAACAAACTTTACAGTTCCACGGTTCATTTGTTTGGTCAACCAAGATTGTAGGTTGTTTGATTTTGATAATAAAGTCCTTCAAAGTTGGGGTGTTCTTTTATACTCACTCTGTATGTTGACTTCCAAGTCAACAGCATTGATCTTCTACTCAGACACATTCTGTTACTGGCAACAAAGTCATGGATAATTAAGTTATCCTAACCAATAACTCTAATATAGATGGGCTATGTTAATTTTTATTATTTGTGAACTCTCGCTAGCTGCATCAGACCGACTGTGTCGGTGTACAGTCGCTAAATGATTTTCCAATGTCTCTGCACTGACCTGATTACCTTGGTTCTTCACCCGTTTGGTAGACAGCCAGATTACATAGCTGCCAGTCGTTGTGAAGTAAACTTTCTGTACTTCGTGTAGCTTGACCATGTTTCAATACAACTGACATTATTTTTGATTTTAATGAAATTATAAGTAATTTATTNTACTTCGTGTAGCTTGACCATGTTTCAATACGACTGACATTATTTTTGATTTTAATGAAATTATAAGTAATTTATTCTAACTAATAATATTATATATGCAAAAGTGTGTTTGTTTGCCCTTCTTTCACGTCGCAACGGATCGACGCGATTTTTTGCAGAGAGATAGTTGGAGGGCCGGGAAGTGACATAGGCTACTTTTTATCCTGAAAAAAAATCTCATTTTCTAAGGAAAACCATTTTAGCAAAATTAGCGCTCGGGTGCAATGCTGCATCAATGTAAGTTAGTGTGGTTCGAAAGCACAATGTCACAAAAAAGCGATTGAGGCCCTAAATTGAACTCTACAGGATATACGAAACAATACAAACATTATGGGAGGAATGGTTGTATTAGGTGACTTCCGCCAAACTCTACTGGTGATTCAGAGGGGCACACCTGCAGATGAAATCAAAGCCTGTCTCAAGTCATCAAGCTTATGGGCAAATGTCAAGAAATTCAGTTTGATGACAAATATGAGATTGCACCTCTACAATGACATTGATACAGGACATTATGCTGATACACTATTAAAAATTGGAGATGGGTGGTTAGAAACAGATGCCGAGGGCTGTGTGTCACTAACAGGGGATTTTAATAATTTGGTGCATAGTGATATGAACTGATTGCTAGCGTTTACCCAGATCTACAAAGAAATATAAATGATGACCAGTGGCTATGTAAAATAGCTATTCTAGCACCAAAAAATGACATTGTTAGTGCTCTGTTCTGTTTATGTCCTGTGTCTGTCTACTAACAAATACCGTTATTTCTCCCTATACGCGTGTTACTATAACCACGCGAGCGAAGCCGCGGGTAAAAGCTGGTAATGCAATAATTGTATTGAATACAGTCTGCCGTTTCACATTTCATTGCAAAAGTAGCAGGGTATAAACTGTGTAATTAATAAATGACTATAGCAGCTAGTGTGGGATTTGGGATGCTCTTTACAACACGTTTTCAGCTCCGATAAGGATGACACGAGGTCAGAGTGGAGCAGCGACAGAATGGACTTTTAAGGGAGACTGGTGTACCTTGAGTAAACCCACCAAATTACAGCAATGCCCACCACGATTCTTACATGCGAAAATCCAGGAGACACCACCGGTAATCGAACCTACTCCGCTGTGATGAGAGGAGAGATAGCAACTTCATCATTGCGGCCTCCGGAGGAGGTTATCATTGTAAATCACTTTGACCAAGCATTTTTTACACTTTATCACCCAAGTAAAGAAAATTCTACCAAACAATACGATGATTTACACGTGCGTAACGATAGTACGATACTGACTTTGTCGCCGCCCCACAGAAGAGATAAGTGTGTTCTGGCATTGAGTTCCGAGTGCTAAATATTCTGTGCGATTGTGTCCATATAATATGTGAAGCGCTCTAAGGTATCTTTAATTATGCCATCGGGAACTCGTGAAATTGCTGAGCGTTGTAATGGTGCAACATACTAACCAGTACTCAATGTTAAAATTTAGTCTTAACTATACATTTGTGCATAATAATTTTTTTGTTAAAATTTCCAGTANGGACTTTTAAGGGAGACTGGAGTACCTTGAGTAAACCCACCAAATTACAGCAATGCCCACCACGATTCTCACATGCGAAAATCCAGGAGACACCACCGGTAATCGAACCTACTCCGCTGTGATGAGAGGAGAGATAGCAACTTCATCATTGCGGCCTCCGGAGGAGGTTATCATTGTAAATCACTTTGACCAAGCATTTTTTACACTTTATCACCCAAGTAAAGAAAATTCTACCAAACAATACGATGATTTACACGTGCGTAACGATAGTACGATACTGACTTTGTCGCCGCCCCACAGAAGAGATAAGTGTGTTCTGGCATTGAGTTCCGAGTGCTAAATATTCTGTGCGATTGTGTCCATATAATATGTGAAGCGCTCTAAGGTATCTTTAATTATGCCATCGGGAACTCGTGAAATTGCTGAGCGTTGTAATGGTGCAACATACTAACCAGTACTCAATGTTAAAATTTAGTCTTAACTATACATTTGTGCATAATAATTTTTTTGTTAAAATTTCCAGTATAAAATTTACCTTCGAGAATAAAAGAATAAAACTAAGTTCCACCTGTTCGTAAGTTTCTTCACCACATTTTTATCACTACTTAAACCAGTTTCTCTGTGTATATTCTTACATTTATTCTTTGATTTTAATATAATATTCCTTCCCCTAATGAAACACAATACAACTTGCAAATAATTAGCAGTGATCTATTGTTTATCTGATGACTAGGGTGTTATCTGTCAAAGCGCATTCTGCAAGTCCGAGGTCTATAATCGTAGGTACGGCCCAACTACGCCTATCAAGTACCTTCTCACAGTCTTCACCTGCAAGAAATTGAGCCGGCATGCAGCATTCTTCCCGTCAGCAACTCACTTTTAGGAGATTTTCAGTGGCAACCTTGTCATTTTTTAGGGTGAAATTAAATCAAAGGTTGTAAGTGTGTCCAAATGCTACTTCAAATACCCTCTACCTAGTCCAGCNGAATAGCAGTGATCTATTGTTTATCGGATGACTAGGGTGTTATCTGTCAAAGCGCATTCTGCAAGTCTGAGGTCTATAATCGTAGGGACGGCCCAACTACGCCTATCAAGTACCTTCTCACAGTCTTCACCTGCAAGAAATTGAGCCGGCATGCAGCATTCTTCCAGTTAGCAACTCACTTTTAGGAGATTTTCAGTGGCAACCTTGTTATTTTTTAGGGTGAAATTAAATCAAAGGTTGTAAGTGTGTCCAAATGCTACTTCAAATACCCTCTACCTAGTCCAGCCAATGAATGTTCAAAAGGGTGGTGTAGACAGAAATGTCAGTATTGCTGGAATTGACTTCAGGACTTAGTTTGTTCTAGTTAGGAGGCAAACATACTAAAAGTCCTGAAACCTAAGCCTTTATAAGAGAGGGGTTGGGCGAAGAAGGTCCCTTTTTTTGTTTTTCCCCTATATATAAAAAAACGGTTAGCTGTATCATTAAAACTACTTTATACAAAACCAAAGAACATTAAATTTTCTACAAGAATGTTCCTATTAATTTTTTTGTATAGTTTAGGAGATGCTCGTCACAATTGCCAATTTTTTAATTTTTAAAATGTTTGCCTTATGTTTTTGCATAAACTTTCCCTTTTTTCTTCTTTGACGTTCATTTTAGAAGATAAGATGTAGAAAATTAAATTTTGTATAAAATTAGTATAATATTCATTATTTTATCTTTAATTGACCCAAAAGTTAGAGTAATTTGAAAACTGCAAATTCAGAGAATTGTGTCGCAAAACCAAAAAATTTGTAAGGGCAGTTAAGAGATGGTATAAACTAGTATTTTTCAATAACAGGTATACTGATAATTAGAGACCATAGACTATTAGAAAATAGAAATATCAAAAATTGCAAATAATATTCAACTTATACATTTAATTGAAATTTAACATCTTAAGAATATTTTTAAAACAAATTAAAATTTGCGTTTAAAGTTTCTTGGAAAACAATTACAAAGTTTTGATTTAAAGATTTTTAAATTAATTTTATCTCAGCTGTATATAAACAATTTTATTGAATAATATAAAACTATTTATTTTGATTTTTTATTTATATTAAAAAGTTTATATAGTTAAAATACAATAAATATTTAATTAAACATATTCACATTATCCTTGCAGTAAAATAAAATGAACGATTCCTACTTTATACTTAGTCGTTTGTGTTTACTAGTATATTTTAGATTATTATGATACTCAATACTCATACTGTTTAATGGGCAACTAAAAGGATATAACAGTTTGGCTTTGGACCAAATACTCGTACTTTTTCAGAAATAACATATTGATATGTTATTTCTTTGGTAAAATACACGTTCCCAATTCCCGTACCTGTTATTTTTTAGTTTGCCGCTTGGGTAACTCTAAAAAGTAAAAGTCTATTTCTAATACCTGTTATCTGATATTTTCAATACCTGTTTCGTGGAACAGTTTACTCATACTTGTTACGTTACTTTTGTGCCATCTCTATAGTCTGTCTCATGTAAGTTGGCAAGATTCTGACAGTTCGACGAAAGAAGCGCAAATGTTTTCTTTTCGTTTATGTATCCTTTCGCCATCAGCTGGTGCGTCAAGTGGAGGCTGTATTTTTTTATCATCACACTGTCAGCTTGCCATAGTTCTGTAATATTAAACAAATTTGAAGATATTTTAGACTGACATCTGTGTAAGAAAGTTAGTTTATAAATTTAAAAATACAAAACCTTGCCAATAATTAAATATTTCCTAACTTTTTTAATTTGTCCGTGACAGTGAATTTGGATTAACTTTTGCGAGACTGTAGTTGTAGCTATTATCACACATTGGACGTTACAGCTAATGTATTCGAGTTGGAAATATGTGACGTGGAATAACGTTAGAATTGCTTAAAAACTATTCACATGTGTCAATCTTCCTCCGTTAACACGGAAACAAGGAAATCGGTTTTCGGGAGAACAATATGGCGTATAATTTACGTAGACAAACGATTACGGGTGAATATAAATTACTAGTAATCAAAATCGCTTTACACAAAACTTATGTTACTTTAAAAATTATGCAGAGCTCGCGGAAAAATAAAGCTATTGGTAGCTGTTCGAAATTTGTTAGTATCGCAGCTTTCATCTCTGGCTGGTAATGCTTCGAGAAAGAGAGGATTGACGGCACGCACACCATGACAGGGAAGTTAGAGCTGTTTCTATTGCTCAATAGACAGCGTTCTTAGAAAAGTTGACTTTTTTCTTTAACTGGCCTGGAATGGCACAAATTTGAAATACATTTTGTCAAATTATTAGAAAAAATAATTCAACAATATTATGCAATATTTCTGTATGCTTTTGGAAATAATATTGTGCATGTATGAAAAGCATATTTGGAGAGGGGTGATATGACGTGAAAAATGTTTTTGAAGTTGTGTTTTATTTGGATACGGATTGTTTTATTATGCATTTCATTTTGAACACCTATACATTACTACATTATCACGAAGTTTAGTTTGTAATTCAAACAACCACTGTTTTGTGACCTCGTAAAATAAAATTTATTAATTAATCTAGGNAGTTTAGTTTGTAATTCAAACAACCACTGTTTTGTGACCTCGTAAAATAAAATTTATTAATTAATCTAGGAACTCTTTCTTATCGCGTATTTTCTGTTTGCCTAATGTGCGTCGGTAGTGCACTCAGAATAGCCAACTTCGCAAAATTTTCCTGTCGCGGAATGGAAAGGATTTATGAATTCAATAACAAAAGGATGTTTTATTGAAAATACAAAAGTTATCCCCCTTCCTTTCGTAAATGCTCCACCCTCGAGTTATGATACTGTCTACACTTAATTTCTGTATGCTGTAGAATCGTCACACAATTTTAGAATAATCAAACAGAATGGTCTTAAAGTCACATTTTTGAATTTACAAGCCCCTATATTGGAAAGCTAGAGAAATAGTTGTAGCAGCTCAATCTTACTCACAGCTGTCAAACGCTGTGGTAAGGCTTGGTGGATTTCACCTTTTAATGTCATATTTGGGATGCATCGGCTACCTCATGGGAGGAAGTGGTCTCAAAGAACTATTGAGCACCATCTCTGCTCAACTATCAGTCGAAAAGATGCTACAAGGTCACACTTTTGCCAAAGCAGTCCAAGGTCACTTGTTGGTGCAAACTGCCTTAGCCAATATCAAATTCGACCAGGTAGAGGTCATAGTAGAAGAATGAACATTTATTGAAGGACTGATGAATGATTTTCTGAATGAGTCTCCAACACTAGATTCACTGAAAGAAAATCCTTATCTGATATCGTTGGCCACCAAGTTTGGAGAAAAAGTTGAACAGCTCAGAAAAATTGACCAACAGCGATATTGGGGATGCAGTATTTCAAAATGGTCAATTTGATGAAAGACTTCATAAATGTTGAACGGTCAGGTGTTTGGTCTGCCTATTTCGATTGTGTAAAAAAAAATACCATACTTTCATGCAACACGCCACTTCCTGTATGCAAAATCTACTCAGCTGTATGTGCAAGACATTGTGGATATTTCATCCAAAATGACTGCAGACGAATATCAANGTATGCAAAATCTACTCAGCTGTATGTGCAAGACATTGTGGATATTTCATCCAAAATGACTGCAGACGAATATCAAAAATTTACTAAATGTGGTTACTTCACTATGCGAGGTTCGGATCGCTATTGGTTGGGAGTATGGTCAAACATGACTATTGAAACCAAACTAATGAGATCCTTCAAAACCAATACTGGCCTAACACGTGGACGAGGCAACTCAGATAGTGTNCTATTGAAACCAAACTAATGAGATCCTTCAAAACCAATACTGGCCTAACACGTGGACGAGGCAACTCAGATAGTGTGATCAGCAAGTGGATTGTGGGGATGAGTGCGACACATGACATTTGTGCGTNCTATTGAAACCAAACTAATGAGATCCTTCAAAACCAATACTGGCCTAACACGTGGACGAGGCAACTCAGATAGTGCGATCAGCAAGTGGATTGTGGGGATGAGTGCGACACATGACATTTGTGCGTCACTGGAAGAGTTCTGTGGCATTCTCNGATCAGCAAGTGGATTGTGGGGATGAGTGCGACACATGACATTTGTGCGTCACTGGAAGAGTTCTGTGGCATTCTCTTCTCCTCATGTGAGCAACATGTCGATTTTAGTATGACTCACATTTCTAGAAACACCGCCGAAGTAATTAAATTAGCAATGTGGTTTGAAAATAATCCCCCCTTTTCTATAATGAATAAAATCATGCCGATAGCTACAGGAGTTGTGGGAGACTGTACAGTCATAAACTGTTATGAAGCTGTTTCAAATTGGAAAGCAGGCGAAGCTGAAAATCGAAGGTGCTCCATTTTCGGGTATTATGCTATCAAGAAAAGATCGGGCGCTCCCTCTGTCAATTGCCACATCATCAATCAAGATCCAAAACGACACAGTTGCGATAGACCCTTTCCTGCTTTTCCAAAGAATTTCCATCTGTAAAAAATGGACGATAATTTGAGTATGTATTTAGAATACGAGTTGGCCCCATTCCTGTTAGCCTTATTCAATGAATGTTGAATGAGGAAGATAAAGATATCAGCTATGTACGCCCTTTTTCATACCACCAAAAAGGATTGGAACCCATTAAACTTTGACATTGTAGTTGATGGGGGATTTCTTATGCAGAAAGTAATATGGCCAAGAGCATGCATAGTGTCCACTATTTGCGAGGCCTGTATCCAATATATCAAAAGCCACTATCCTGGGAAGAGCTGCTGCGTTGTATTTGATGGCTACACCAACTCACACAACAGCAAAAAGGCATCTGAACAGGAGCGATGCTATTGGATGAAGAAGTCAGTAGATATAAACTTTAATTTAAACACTGAAATAACCGTCAAACAAGATCACTTCCTATTCATTAAGCACAATAAAGCAAACTGATTACCCTACTCCAATAACAAATCAACGAAAGTGTAATTAAGAGCTGATAAGCTCCAGGTGATGCTTACTTGGTAATTGTTACGACAGCCATTAGAAAAGCCACTATTCTTGTCATTGGAGAAGATGTTGATTTAGTAGTTCTCCTAATGGTAAATACTCCACCTGGCCGAGACATCTTATTAATAAAATCGGGCAGTGGAGAAATCAAGACCTATATATATTCCACAAAAGAGATTAAACAACTAGGACTAAAGGACATTCTGTTCCTACACGCATTCACAGGTTGCGATACTACCTCAGCAGCATTCAGAAAGAGAAAGGTTGGT
>NQII01012339.1:7945-23101 GCA_002778355.1 Clitarchus hookeri
AGTGTATCCCCTCTTTTAAATATTTGAACGTTTCAACCGAATTTCACCAAACTTGGTACACATGTAGTACTAAGTGAGGACACCTGAATTTTATAGTTTTCAACCACGTCTGGCTCTTACTTTTAAAATGGCGGCCATAATTTTTTTTGGGTAATATGTAAATAGCTCAGGAACCATTCAACCGATTTAAACAAAATTTTTTATGCTGGAAAATCATTGTGTAAACAATACATTTGGAAATGAATATTGATTGTTAATCGATTATTTTGGAAAACAGCACCAATTTTTGAAAACCATTATACTAATTCTCACCCAATTTGGCAAATAAGTTGTACTATGGTAGTCCATGCGAACGTAAGTTATTGAACTTGATTAGAAAATTATTTTAAAAATGGCGGCAAATACAAAGGTTTAATTTTATTTAGTATATCTGCCATACCATTTAACATATTTAGTCCAAATTTTGTATACTAAAATAATCTATTACAAACACCATATATGCCTACAAATAACCACTTTTGTCCGCAATTTTAGAAAATAGCGCCATACGAATAAATATAGTTATTATGTCATAACTCAGTAAATAATTAACGGTTTTCTACAAAATTTGACAAACGGGTATTACTGATAAATGTAATGTTATGTGATATGTTTTAATCATGTCAGACACTTGTCTAAAAAATGGCGGTTATATTAGCATTTTAACTTTGAATGCTATATCGTCGAAACCATGTAATGAATTTCAACTAAACTTTGTATGCTGGCAGTACATATTACATATATAAACTGTATGTACATAGAAAATCTTTTGTTCATATCTAGGGTAAGAATAGAACAATTCCTATAAAATTTTACAAACAGGTAGTACTGACGCAGATGATGCCAACTGGTATGTTTTAAGCATGGCATACACGTATTTTTAAAATGGCGGCCATATAGCCATTTTAAGCCTTGAATGCTTTATCGTCGAAAGCATGTAACCAATTTCAACTAAACTTCGTATGCTGGCAGTAGATATCACAACAACCAACTATGTACTGCATGTAAGATAGCACCATGAGAGTTAAATAAATTATTTTGGTCATATCTCGGGAAACAATTGACAGATCCCTTCCGAATTTAGCAGATAAATCGTCCTGCAGCAGATGGTGTAAACTGGTATGTTTTATGTAAGTCATGCACTTATTTTCAAAATGGTGGCTTTATAAATATTTTAGCTCAGTATATTTTATAAACGAAACAAATTCCAACTTAACGTTGTATGCTGGTAGTACCTATTACAACCATCAAATGTGTCTATACAGAGCTTCATTTCTCTGCCCCGCCAATAAAAATAACAAATTTATCTCGTATCTCGGTAAAAAATGAACCAATTCTTACAAAATTTTTGCGAAGATGTACTGTGGTAAGCCATAATAATACATTTTTTTTAATAGGACACGCTTATTTTCA
This sequence comes from Clitarchus hookeri, assembly GCA_002778355.1. Classification (NCBI taxonomy): domain Eukaryota; kingdom Metazoa; phylum Arthropoda; class Insecta; order Phasmatodea; family Phasmatidae; genus Clitarchus; species Clitarchus hookeri. The sequence goes on from NQII01012339.1 coordinate 9,398, forward strand.
AAATGGCGTCTGCAAATTTATTTTAGTTTTGTGGGCGATATCTACGAAACTATGTAATCTATTTTAATTGAAATTTGTATATTGACAGTATACAANATTTTAGTTTTGTGGGCGATATCTACGAAACTATGTAATCTATTTTAATTGAAATTTGTATATTGACAGTATACAATAATCGAATTTGCTACTACCATACATTTTTGTCCTTCATTTATGAAGATCGTCACTTGAAAATTATGGAGATTTTATGCCATGTCTCGAGGACCAATTAACCGATTACCAGCAAATGTTACACTGAAACATTTCTAATAAATATGTACCAAATTGTGCACACAATAAATGTTACAAAAGGCCATGTAAACTTTCATGATTCAAATGGATCAAATAACCATGCTCAAAAGGGCATCTTCATAAATTATGTACTTAAGTTTGACATATATATTAAACAATTTAACCAAATTCAACCAAAATTTGTATTTAGACAGTTTACAAAAGAATTATCGTATACGTATAGTGACTCTTTTTTCTGGCAATTTTGTACGATAGCAAAAAATAAAATAAAAATTTATGTCATATCTCAGAGACCAAACAACCGATTTCCATCATATTTTTCACACAAGTAGCGCTGTAATAGGCCAAGTTAACTTACATTATTTAAACATGCCAGACAACGTTTTTCAAAATCAAAAGCCCTACAAGTATTTCAGGTTAGTAAACCCTATCATTCGAGACATTAGACTTATTAAATCCGAAGTTGATTTTATGATTCCGACCACCGTTATTTAGTGGATTGCACGCTAGCTTATAGTACGAGATTTTATGAGTTGAAGTCCCGGGTAAGGCATGTGTGTATTTGTAATTTTCTCTACTGTTGCATAAGTTTCTGGTTTAATTTCTAAAGTTATTGCTTTTAAAGAGAAGTCAAGTTCTTCTTACTAACTCAGCTTGTAAGAAATTATTTAAAAATTAATTGCACCCATGTTGAGGAAAGTAGGCTCATTAGTCATATCAGTAACTTCTTGTTAAGGTTATTTTGTATCTTGGTTTGCTTCCTATATATTTGAGGAGAAAGTATTTAATTGCAATAGTGCATTTTTTTAAGTTTCAGTGAGTTGTAAATATGATTCCACACAAAATAGTGACTGTTATTTACCATCTTTATTTACCATAATCGTTATAAGTAGGCGATACTTTCTTAGTTAGCTTGGAAAAATTATTCATAACCTGTCATTTATTGGGACGAGCTTTGATGTCTTGCCATACAGGTCTATAGCGGATTTTATTAATGGTATTTTTATACAAATTAGTTATTTTAAATATATATCGATTTTCACTGTATTTTTCTACACTTATGCAATGAGAAAGCGGTTTCTTTAAAATTCGTGTGGTACAAATTTTAAAAATAAAATATATGTAGTGTACCAAATAATCATATTTAGCAAAAGATTCATAAAGCAAAAATTTTATATGCAGCAAAACTGTTAAATTGAAAAAAAAAACCCAGCGATATTTGAGTATTTTAATAAAGTGTATCTATTTAGTGAATTTTATAAGCATTGTTAGCACAATATATATGTCGCGTGTGTTTTAAATGAAACGAATATATATTTTTGATTTTGCGTACCCCACGCTTATAGAAAATATGGCCTACCCATATGCCAATTGCAAAAGTTAATAATTAATTTTTAAAACATTAATGTTAACATTCATCTTTGATATTGTTGTAATTATTTCTAACGTTTTTTTTCTGAAATTTTTAGTTTTAAGGTCTTCAGTGTCAAGGTCTATGTTCTAAACTTGTTATGCTCATCCAGCATAACCCCCCCTCATAACCAACAAGGTCGATGTCCAACTGGAATAAAAGAGCAGTAACACCTGGTAGAAAGTTTCCTTGCCTCCTCAACCCAGTATCCTTGTCCTCGAACCCCATTTTTACACTCAAGGAACCGCCTAAGATACGGCTTAGCGAAAAATGCTTTATTAAACTTCATATTAAGTAAGAGGATTTTGGAACGTATAAAGGAGACGAAAGACAATTTGGAGATAATGGATTTAGTGGCTAGAGTGAGTTCCGAGGTCTGTAGTTGGAATACCAACCTGATATTAAGCGATGTTTGCACATGGATTTATGTCTCTGTACGTTCCCATACGCAATAGTAATTCTATTTCAAGCAATAGGGTAAATGATGTGTAGTGTAGATACCTGAGCTCGAGATTCGAAATCATTCAATATTTAATTTTCCCTCGGACTTACTCAAAATCAGGTAGTTTTTACGAGTGATACGAGAATAATTGTAAACATGCGTCAAAGTAGGCGAATAAGAATGGAAGTGCATAGAAAAAAAGAAAGAACGAAGAAGAGTGTTTTTTTCTTGATGTCGAAAATTGTAGCAGTATTGAAACAAGCGAATTAAATAATTAAAGAATAAATTATTCCTCGCAGTTTGGGTGTGCCCTTTACAGCCAAACTACTTTACTGCTACCTTGGGTTGATAACACTCAACCGAAAATAAGTTATGAAAGAACTTGAGCAACATATCTGACCTGCCATCTGCGACGACACCGAGGAGTGCCGAGCTCTCCCGAGTAAGCCCGAAGCCACCGAGTCTTCTGAGCCTCTTACCCCATGCAAATAACAATATCCCAAAACTGTCCAAAACATACATCTTTTGTTAAATAAGTGAAGAATTTATCATTACAGAGGAATATTTTTTATAGTAATGCAGTGCAGAGTATTTCAGAAGTTATGTATATAACAACTGATTTTCTAAATTATTGTATGTAAAAAAAATTATGAGTTAATGATGTATTCGAATTTACTGTAGTATAATAGAAAAAACTTCTCACTTGGGGAATTGTATAAGTGTTTACCTCAATTTATTTTAAATAACCATACACATCACTGAACGTATTAATTCTTATTGTTAGCAATACCTGTCTTCTTAAAATTGCTTAATATGTGAACTAACTGTTATTTTTGTTTTGTTATTTTATTTGTACTAAAGGTAAGAAGATCTGTTTTCCGGGGATTTAATAGCTATTGTAATTACTAATTTTAATTTTCTGATTATTTTATTTCTTTCCTCTTCCCCCTCGTTATTTATTTTTGGAAGTTAATACTTCTCAATAATGTTGCTCTTCTCTGAAGACGTATCTTATAAAGCCGCCTTTCTTTTTTGCAGTTGTTATATCAGTTGCACATATACATACAGAATAATTAAAAGCAGGGCTTTAAAATTATTTTCTTTATAATCTATTGCGATAAAATATGACTAGATAAAGCTTAAGGACTTGGAAAAATTTGGATTTCTCTTACGGCAGGACGACATTAGCTTTTCTGTGACGTAAAAATTATAGTCATTTTTACCGCATGCTTCAAGCTTTTCTTCTGTTGACTACCTTTCGACGAATATGAATGCACAAACTTCCCTGCCCTATAAACGTAACTAATTATAGACATTAGCATAATGGTTGTCATACAGAACCACACGTTGATCTCAGCTGTATTATTTCCGTTATCAGAAACTTTTTAATCCTTGCTTATTAACTCCTGTCTTTGACAAGTCATGATAGTTGGCTGATCTGGCGAAAGAAATGGTGGAGTTGCTTGCGTACTTAACCTATCACTATACATGGAAATGTAACACACCACCATAATTCCGGGATTTGAAACCAGTATTTCGTAATTCGAAAGAAACTCCGTGTTGTTGTCGGCCTCAGAAGCTATTTCTTCCACTTTCAATATTTCTTCCAGAAGACAATAAGCATAGAATCAATAAGATTAGCTTAAATATTACTAGTGTTTGCTTTATCAGTTTCTGAAAAATCCACTTGGCAGTATTTTTGTTACTGGTTGTCTGGCATCTCTGTTTGGCGCAGCTTCTATTGGTCGTAGTTCATCTTCAACTTTGTCTGAACTTACACTTTCGCGCTCACACTAATCCATGTTATAATGTCTTACTCTACTCTTTCTAACATTGTCCCATGAAACCCTCTGTTTCGTAGCTATGTGGCATGTGAAATACTTGCATTTCTAGAAAACAATCGCCTTTTTTATACAAAATATATAAATGGATTTAATTCACCTTATTAGGACGTGCTTGACACATAATTTTAAGTAGCATAGCAACTGCAAATAACTTTTAATTAGGAGTGTATAATTCCCTTGTTAAATATCTGTTTGCGAAGCGGTATCGTGACGACAATAAATACGAAACGGGACTCACGTAAGATACGACTACCAGTAAGCGTAACTGGTCAGAAATTTTGACCTTATATTTTCTTCCAGTTCAATAGGATAAAAAAAAACAATTCTCTCTATAGTGTGTCGGCTACAAGCTAGGTCCGTTAAAGAAGGTAATATTCTGGTTATAAAATGTCACACATTTTATCCAAATTCTTTAGGACAGGGGAAAATGTACAGCGCAAATTTTACTCACTTTTTACCAAGATTCACAGTTTTTTAATATGTAAATATCATTTGTGAGGCTGCGTCATCTCTTTTCGCATGTCACTTATCAGTAGTAATATATTGTCAAAATTGCTATATTTGCAGTGTACTCTTGCCTCTTCCAGGTTAGCACTGAAAAGTTGAGTTGAGATGTTTGCTGGGANGCATAGTAATTTATCAAGAAAGATTTACTGACATGTTTCAACGTTAATAATGTGTTAACAAGATGTGTTATTGCATACATGAGGCCAATCAATAAAAAATACCAGTGTGTTGAAAATAAATTTTACCCACTGAAAAAAAATTAAAAAATATAAGGATTACCGTATTAGTAGACATCACGTTGTATTATGACCTGAAAAATTTCCATGATAAATTTTGAATTCGAAGTCTCGCCCGTTAGCATATCTGCCCGATGTCTTATCCGATATACTACCATTACTTCTCAAAACAGTAGAAGCAAAAAACATACCTTATTACTGCAGTTTTATATACTGTATTATGTTTTTTTGTACATATTTCAGATTTTACTACACTGAAACTAAATTTAAAACATACCATATATAACGGTATATTTTCAAACTAAAACCTACCACACAACCAAAAACGGACAGTTTATTTTTTATAGAATCTCTGCGCTAAAAACCTGTACAATCAAGCAAATAAAACGGATCGTATGTGTTTTATTTAGAAAATATTAATGACATCCTACGTAGGCAGAATGTCTGCAATGCAATGTCGTCGCAAGATAACAAAAAGTACCCATCCACATCTTTTACATTTACAAGATTGTCTCAACAGATGAGTAACAAAACCGTGTTTAAAGAAACTTTTAATTTGGTAAAATTTCATATGAAGTAAAAATTAATGTTTTTTTCCCTTGTTTTAAACGACTATTTCCTATTAGTAAATTCATGTTGGTTGTATAATGTTGGCCAAACAAAATTTAAAATACCAAATGCTGATAGTATGTTTTCCGAAAAGTAACCAACACATCACAAACGAAGTCAATTTTAAATAAGACATGGTTTTTGTATTAAAAACATTTCTTTTAAAAAATCATATGAACATTATTGTGTTATTTAATCAGAAACATGGCAATAAATTTGTTGGCATAAATTTCATTACACAATATTGGCCCAACAGGAGTTTACATATTAAATGCCAACAGTATGTTTTCCACCAAGTAACCAACGCATCACAAACTAAGTTAATTTGAAATAAAAAGTGATTTGTATGTTAAAAAACATTACTTTTAAATAAACATTGAAAACTAAAGTTTTATTTAATTAGAAATATGGTAATTAGCATTGTTGGCACAATGTTATTACACAGTTTAAGGCCAACAGAAATTTACGTACAAATTTCGGCCAATATGTTTTCCAACAAGTAACCAAAACATGACAAAAAAAAGTACATTTTAAATAAGGCATAGTTTGTGTGTTACAATATTTCTTTAAAAAAATACAAAGTTATTCTGTTATTTCATTAGAAATATGGTAATAAATATTGTTGGCATAATGTTTGTTACACAATGTTAGATCAACTGAACCATTGTTACCAATAAAAACCATTGTGTTTCCATTATTGACATATAATATAACCAAATAAAAATATTTTAAAAATAAATTTTTCAGGTTATGAAGAACCTTTATATTAAATAAAATGAAAGAAAGTGGCCTTATTTGAATTCAAAAAGGTTGTTTAATATGTATACATGAAATGTTGCTGCCCAACGTTGGCTCAACGGAAAAATACACACTTATTACGAACACTATGTTTATCAACTTGTTAATTATCATTGCCCAACTTAAAAAAAATCACACTTTTGATAAAGTATGGCATTTTTTATTTAGTGACTCCATTTTCTGGAAGATGATAATAAATATCTTAACATTTTCATGGTAGCAAATTTTGTTTTGAAATTTTCCTTTGGGCCAACGTTGTAACAATGCGTGTGCTCAAGCCAACATATAGCCAACTTTTCCAACCAAGTGCCAACGTTGGCACAACGTAGATTGCTACTGGAGCCGTGAGCATTGAAGACTCTGATACTCACACTGAACAGTGCAAAAGGAAAATAGTAAATGTACTGAACGAATAAATAACACCAATTTTGTTTAATGTAAAACATAGATTATTTGCTTTGCAGTTTTTCAAAATTAAATTGGTTATTTATTTTACTGATCATCTTGATAAAAAAAGAGATAAAATGATTTGTTATGATCAAATGCATTGTAATTAATTAAATAGAGTGATGCAGTAAGTGACAGAGGGTGTTGCTGTTAATGTAAAGCTGATTTGTTCTTCTTGTATTGTAGGTAAACAAGGGAATTGGTTTTTTACATATATGAAATAGCAACTTCGTCGTAAAGATAAACAATTTTTGCCCAGATATTTATAAGTATATGACAATTATGAGAATTTATGAAGGATTTCGTTCAAACACATTAGAAATTAGTTTAAATCTCGCTGTTGATTTCACGGTCAATTACTTATAAATCTATTCTTATACTTGATTTTACTGATTAACCCAGACAGTCGCAGCTGCAGGATCACAAAAAACATGCTCAAAATACAATGTTTTATTAAAAACCTCGAGAAAAATGGTTAGGCGTTACATGTCCAAACCAAATTCCTTTTGTTGCACAGAAAAAAGTATAATGTTGTAGTAACAATAAAATACTATTGAGATATTTCTATAAACGTTTATGTTATAGTAACGTTAATAATTTTGTGTCAAATTTAATAATGTTAACAGTATACAAAGTTTTATATTACTTTAATGCAAAAATACTGTTGAAGTGTTAATGTTAATACATAATTTAAGTAACGTTGCCACAAACAAATGTTGTATTACGCTAAAAACAAATGGAAGAACAAAATATGTTGTGACACTGCGACATTAAAGAAATGTTCAACCAACACAAGGTTACACTTATTTGGCGTTTTAAAATGGCGGATGGTAGTGAACAGCGATAACCGCGTAAAATGAAACCACTGTATTTAAAATTTAAAGCATAGTTAGAGAACTAAATTTAGCATAGAACAGCTCTCAAGCTTTGCAAAGCAATTTACGTGTGCCAGTTATGCATAGAGGATCAAGTATTTCCACGTAACGAAAGAGAACTGCAGTTTGTAGTTATGTTGTATTCAATCATTAGAATATGAATCTGAGGTATACGTGTCAAGATAGCGAATGTTAAGCACTCGCGACGCGGGTTCGATTATTTTCCAATCTGTCATTTTATTTTTGATTAGTAATGTTTCTTTTTGGGACAAAATAATAGTACTTAATTTCTTTTACGACAGAATATTTTTTTAAAGCAAATAAAATACCAGACAATTTGTAACACGAATGTTAACATCAGTCCAACACAAAATTTGTTTTGCCGCAACATAAATACCAACTTAATGTTGACAGAACAGTGAGGAGGTAATGTTTTTACAATAATACTTAATGTTGCATTAACACTAATAGCTTAACATTATATTACATTAACAGCAACATTAGTTACTGATGGTTCACAGATAAAATATTGCTGTTGTTGTAACATTAATACTGTTCCCACAAAATTAGACTTTATTCATTGTATAGAGAAGGGCTGTAACTACAGAAATTTCATTGAAACATTTTTGTTATGAAGCATGTTGTAAAAGCTACGGTGCTGCTTTGACTGTGTGCATATTTAATTGGCAAATATATATATTTAATTGGCAAATATATATATATTTAATTGGCAAATATCCTAACTAATATTATAAATGCAAAAGTATGTTTGTTTGTTTGTTTGTCCTTCTTTCACGTCGCAACGGAGCATCGGATCAACGTGATTTTTTATACAGAGATAGTTGAAGGGTCGGGAAAGGACATAGGTTACTTTTTATCCCGAAAAAAAATTTCTCATTTCCTCAGTTGTTAGTGTGGAACGAAAGCACAATGTCACACAAAAAGGCGATAGAGATCCTAAACCAAACTCTGCAGGATATGCGAGACAATACAGACGTTATGGGAGGAATGGTTGTATTACTGGCTGGTGACTTCCTCCAAACTCTACCGATGATTCAGAGGGGCACACCTGCAGATGAAATCAAAGCCTGTCTCAAGTCGTCAAGTTTATGGGCAAATGTCAAGAAATTCAGCTTGACGACAAATATGAGAGTGCACCTCTATAATGACGTTGATTCGGGACATTATGCTGATACACTATTAAAAATTGTAAATGGGATGTTAGAAACCGATGCTGAGGGCTGTGTGTGACTAACGGGAGATTTTAGTAATTTGGTGCAGAGTGATACGAAACTGATTGCTAGCGTTTACCAGATCTACAAAGAAAGTAAAAGAGAGATTCTAGCACCAAAAATGACATCGTTAGTGCTCTGTTCTGTGTTTATGATCAGTGTCTGTCTACTAACAAAGACCGTTATTTCTCCCTATCAGTTTGTTACTATAACCACGTCAGCAACATTCAATGACAAAGTTTTTCACCTTGCACTCATTGAAATTGAAAAGCAAGTGCAGACATTGTCAGGAAAAAGTATAAAAAGCATGGACTTTATTGAAAAAAAATCCTAAACAATAATTCTGTAGTCCACGCAAGCGGAGCCGCGGGCACAGATAGTGTGTGTGTGTGTGTGTGTGTGTGTATATAATCTGAAATTTCTTCCTATATTTTTTGTGCTTCGCCACAAGATAAAAGTCTAAAGTTGTGCCAATAGTACCTATTAATGTTACACATACAGCAATTTTTTGTTATTTGTGAGCCGTTAGTAACTAATGTTGCTGTTCATGTATTATTCTATGTGGTACTATAATTTTAAAATTAATTACTTTGAAATGAAATTACCTCCTTACTGTACTGTTTGTCAACATTAAGGTGATGTTTTTGTTACGGTAAAACAAATTTTGTTTTGAATTGATATTAACATATATGTTGACGTTTTTCTTATATTTCCTTTGCTTAAAAAATATATTCTGATGTAAAATAAATTAGGTACAAATTATTTTGTAAAAAAATTATTATTACATATTAAGAAAAATATCAATACAGAAGGGAGAATCGAACCTCCGCCTTGAGTGCATGGCGATAACCACTTCACGAAACCCATCGTTCGACCAACTGCTACGTTTCCATATACTATCTAACTTCGTTTCATATGTGGGTGTTCGACAACATATAATAACAAACCGCAGTACTTTATGTTAATATACTATTATTTTGCACACGTAAACTGTTTGAAAGGCTTGAAAACTGATTTAAGTTACATTTAGTTCTCATTTTATGTTTTGTAATTTAAATATACTGCTATAATTTTACCAGATTATCTCTGTTCACTAGCATTGTTAACAATAACACTTCAACAGAATATTCCCATTTTCTTCTCTAGTCTCTAAATATTATAAAACAAAGTTGGTTATCCGCGTCTATCTGTGTATTCGCTTAGTACTTCTAAACTACATGATGAATTTTGATGCGGTTTTCAACATCATTTAGAAAATATTTTGAGGAAGGTTCTGGTGTATAATACATTTATGTTTAATGTAAGGATAGTAGAGAAATGTCGAACCTTTTGTAATCAAGTAGTAAAAAACTGCTTTTAGGGTGTTACATGGCTTGCGCTGACTAAACCATAAGAAATACATCAAATTAATGTACTACAGAATGACCCACAGTAACCATTTTTGTCTTTCAAAGTATTGCTGTAAAAACTAAATTGTTTCCGGGTGAAGCCGGGCCGGTTCGCTAGTAGTAATATAAGTTTTTGTAAATGGTTAACAATATTAAATCTGTCACAAAAATATGAATATTACTACTAAATAAACGTTCAAAAATGTCTCACATAATATTTTTTGCAAAATTATACTTTTTCTGTTTGGGCTCTGAGGCTTTCAGGGCCCATGACCATTAATTTCAACGTGGAATCTACAAAAAAAGGTAAATATGAGGACGTAATATAGTTGGGGTATAGTTTTATGAGAAGTGGTACAAGTGCGAACAACAGGCTTGTGTGTCGGCATAAGCGGGTGCCCTTACGATGATGATGAGGTACTATGAGAGAATAGAAATCCTTCCCCAGGGTAAGAACATCCCGTGAGATCGCTGTGAGTACGAGAAAGTCAAATCCTGCTCGTCCATCTGCACTGCTTGAAGCATTGTTGGTGCTCTCGTGGCCGGTCCTGAAAAAAACTCGCTAGTACTGCGGAAGCTAAGTGAGTACCATAGACTGATCAGATAGGATAGTGATGAGCTTCCCTGAGGACACGGTCAGAAGTGTTGTGATCGTGGTGATGAGTTGTTGCTCCGCAAGCTGAGTAGGCTCTGGGTGAATCCCGATCCCTGGTACGGGTTGCAGCGCTGAGTGGCTGAATGCTCTATTGAAGTGTCTCATAGCGAGGTGGCAGGCGTCTCGAGGGCGCTTGATTCGTACCGAATATGGCGTTGTAGTTTGGCAAAATGCAAGTTATATTTGGCAGAGTTGCGCTGTCGTGGCACATTTATACTCTTCGTCCATAAGGATCGAAGGATTGTACGGATTGTATGACTTAGATCATTGCATTACAATGAAAAATACAAAATTCACTGGAATTTATATAATTATTACCCTGCCCATTACTCTCATTATTTCTTCAATAATAACTACAATTTTATACTTTTATATATTATTTATTAAATATCCCGAGTTAAGCAACAACATAATTATTTATTTTATAGGTTCCTATTGGAAAAATGTATATTTTAGTGAACATTTCTATTAACTTCAACGCAATCTTACCCCTTCCCCACAAATATTTATTCTTGTTTCTTGGATATTTCTCAAGCTCGAAGTAGTAACCCACAATTTTCGAAAGTGTTTATTTGTGAAGTAGTGACTTATTAAATTTCAGATACTTCTAAACATACAAAAGGAAATATTTCAAAGTGAGGCAAAAGGTTTTAAATGTCTTTTCTCTCCTATTTCATTAATTTTACTATTACTCTGCAAATTTTGTAACTGACTGTTTCAAGTTAGTTTGTACAGATCTAATGTTCTCTATTCACATTTTCTTGAACCTCCATAAATTAATTTTTAAACCACTTTTAAAATAATTGTTTAATTTAGGTGCCTGTTACGATACCAGTTTTATACATATATTGATCGGCGGAAGAAGATTTATATATCCTGCTTTTATTTATGAGTATTATTATATGATATACAACACACAGTTTCTTAAGTTTAAATATACAAAAGTATTATATTTAATTATTTTCCGTTCTTTTGATTGTTTTTTATTTCCATTTGGTACTTCTGTTTTCTTGAATCTCTTAAATTTAAGACTACGCTCTGTATTAACAGATTGTAACGACTTTTATATAAATGGGTGGACAGCTTTGAAGTTCAGCTAGTGTTCAGTTTTTAGCCTACTTTCCAAAGAAATTATAGGCTTATGCAATAACCTGGATATCTGTCTGGTGAATTGCGATGTATGTCCCCCCCCCCCAATAACTTTTTATATATAGTACAGATTGTAAGGAAATTGAACAGTACTATAACGCCGGGTATTATAATTACGACGCCGCTTTTCATATTTATTATCACATACGTAAGTAAATTATAAATGTTTAAACTTTCGAGTATGTGTGAATGAATCTATCTGCCTATAAAAGTATTTTGATAATCGGAGGATAATATATATTAGGCATTCGTGACATTCTTACTATGGTTTACTAAAAATACAATTTTAACAATACACTATGAAAATCAAATTGTAGTCTTACAGAGACTTATTTTTTAACCGTCCATATGTAGGCCTATTTCCTACATCCCAAATCCCAAAACCTTTTGTAGTAATTTACAGAACAGCATTACCGTGACATAACGATGTATGTTGATATCGATGAATAAATAAGTGAAATTTCATAGAATGGACACGCGCGTATTTTTGTAGGGTTTTCCGTAATAATACTCAAGAAGAAATAATTGATGTGTCAGTGGATACTGTTGGCAACATTGCTCCATCGTTACTTTTTTTTGTGCACTGAAAAGTTTTTTTAACAAATTTTTTATAATTTCACAATTATTTTCTCAAGAACGAATTAGTTATAGGTCAGCGGATACTTTTGGCAGCATTGCTCCGCCGTTGTTTTATTTTATGTACTGAAAAGTTTTTCTATAATCTTTTCTTATTTACTGCAAGTGCCGGCGATGTAAATAGGCTACAGTAGGCTCATTATTTTTGTTTACGTGCCTTTTATTTTTTGTGGTTTCGATTTAGGAGTTGCATGTGCCGAAAAATTCTCGAAAGTGTTAACTTCCTTCAAAAAATGCATTTTCAAATTCAGTAATCCTGTGGAATGAAATGTATGTGAGTTTATGCTATACAGTTAAGTAGGACCTATGCTACATTATACCCTGTAAGCACCTGTGGTATTAAATGATGGGTTTAATGCTAGACGCACGTATACACCCCAAAATTCTAGAGTTTTGCTAAAAACGTTAATAGTCCACAGTTTNATGGGTTTAATGCTAGACGCACGTATACACCCCAAAATTCTAGAGTTTTGCTAAAAACGTTAATAGTCCACAGTTTCCAGGTTAGTCAAGATCAATTTAGAGCATGAATTAGGTTTAAGATCAGGCTACAGTATGCTCGATTATGCTGACTTCATTTGTTTCAGGTATTAGGAAGTATATGTCCTACTTAACCTTATACTTGTGATCCACAGACACCCCCCCCCCACACACAANACACACAATCGCACACACATTCACGCACACAAAATTAATTCCACAGGATAACTGAATTAAGAAATGCACTCTTTATGGGACTATACCGCAAAATAACACTTCCGACAATTTTTCGGAATCTTCTGCTCCTACATTGAAACCACTAAAACTGAAGGCCANACATTCACGCACACAAAATTAATTCCACAGGATAACTGAATTAAGAAATGCACTCTTTATGGGACTATACCGCAAAATAACACTTCCGACAATTTTTCGGAATCTTCTGCTCCTACATTGAAACCACTAAAACTGAAGGCCACGTAAATAATAAAAATAAACATGTGCATGATAATTGTTCAGAATCGCTGCTTTTCCAAATATATATATATATATCTTGGAAAATGGTATAAATCAACATTACTATTCACACTGAATATAAATTTAACAAGACTATCACAAACTTCGCAGTACATAACACCAAACATGATATTGGGGAGGGCGATGAAAATCGGGAAAATTGTCATGTCAAACTCATAAAAATTATG